>APFE031612547.1:10136-48219 GCA_000404065.3 Pinus taeda
CTCAACCTTATATTGAGTATGAATTTCCCTTATGGATATAGGAAGGGGAAGAAAAATAATTTTATCAATTATCCCTCTACCCGTTTTCTACACTAGACATTGTTGTAGGAGGTAGGCAACTTGATGAAGATGGCCTTATTGACCATATCGTATAGAATCAACCTCCCATTTCCATGCCAATTAATGAACATGTGGAAGAATATTTGGAACAATATGAGGGAAATTTATGGACTAATATATGATCTATCAACCTTGATCTAGATCATGCCAAGGTTGTGTAAATTATCCCGTTCATAACTCTAAATATCAACCCCTCTCTCTTAGCTGAGCAATAAAAGAAATTATGCAATGTGTTGAGGAAAGACCTTGATGCTTTTTCTTGGGACTATAGGGATATGAAAGGTGTGAATCTCTAAATTTGTATTCACCATATTTACATCAAGGAAGGATGCAACCTATGAACCAAACCTAAAGGAGGATGAATCTTGCCCTTAAGCACATTATGGAAGAAGAATTATAGAAACTACTGGATGCAAGGTTCATATACCCCATATCAAACAGTGAGTGGGTGTCCCCTCTTGTCATAGTCCCCAAGAAGAATGGGAAGTGGAGGATTTGTGTTGATTATAGAGAGCTTAACAAGGCCACAAAGAAGGACCATTTCCCTCTACCTTCATTGACCAACTCTTAGATGGCCTTGCAGGGAAGAGATTATTTTCCTTCCTAGATGAATTTAGTGGGTACAACCAAATACAGATCAACCTTGAGGACCAAGAAAAGACCACATTCATATGTCCTTGGGGTACATTCACCTATAGAGCCCTTCCATTTGTTTTGTGTAATGCTCTTGCTACCTTCCAAAGGGAAGTCTTGAGTATATTTGGCGACCTTGTTCACGACACTGTTGAGATATACATGGATGATGTCACTCCTTATGGATGTGAAATCCAGGAATCTCTTTATAATCTATGTAAAGTCTTAAATAAATGCATTGAGATGAATATTTCATTAAGTCCTGAGAAATGTGAGTTTTTTATGAATGCAAGGACTGTCCTAGGCCATTCCATATCTAAGGAAGGGATACAGGTTGACCCAAACAAAGTTGTTATCACTAAAAGGGTACCTACCCCTAAAAAACATAGGGATGTCAAAAAATTACTTATATTGGTTGGGTATTATAGAAGCTTCATTAAGGACTTCAGTAAACTGGATACCTTTGTTAGGATTACTGGCTAAAGACTCAGAATTCTGTTGGAAACACAAATGTCAAGAGGCCTTTGAAGTACTAAAGGAGAATTTGACCATTGCACCCATCCTTATGGGTTCCAATTGGGAATTTCCTTTCCATATCCAAACATATGCATTAGATAAAGTTGTAGGAGGAAGCTTAGGACAAGTGGAAGACAAACTGCCCTATGCTATATATTTTATTAGTAAGAACCTTTCTAAGGTTGAACTTAACTACATGATGAGGATCATCAATGGGTAAATTATATGGACCTTAATGCATCTCCAACTTACTAAAATCAACTTTCCTCATCATTCATTACATGTTTTAATTATGTTTTGCTTAATGAGGAAAGTAAAGATGAGATGCCATGTCTAGTGGTCTAATGTGCATTGATTGCAGGTTTTGGAGAAAATTTTGGCTAATTAAAGTGCGGGAACCTGAATGAAGACAAGCAAGAGGGATTCTAGGAGATAAGGTCTCCCTCCTAAACTCCTCACTCACTCAAAGATTCCTCAATCAAATCTCATCAGCTTGGAGTTGCAAGCAACCAATTCATGAGGTTTATTAGTAGCCAAGCCAGTTACAGTTGAAGACTAGTTGATCTCAAGATTGAGAGCCAAGCCTCCCTAAATTCAAGGAAGTTGTTGGTAACTTTAGTTGTATAAATCAAGAGGCCTAGAGCCTCATTAGGACTCAATTTTTTTGTTAAATATAGCTAAGTAGTTTTATGAGCACCAATATTGTAGCAAGAATACTGCAACTCTGGGGGCTACCAACTTTACTTTATCAACTCGGGGTTTGTACAAACTTGGAGGTGATAGTGATGTATACACAAGTAGATGTGATGGGTTTGCTCTTTGTCACTGCTATGCTGGTGATAGGCCACTAAAGTTTCTCAAACTAGCCTTCTACTGATTCATAAGAAGCTTGATTACCAATGAGTAAAAGGGAAATTTGCATTAAATAAAATCTTGTCTACTATAGTAAGGAAAAGACTAAAATAAAATGCTTAAACACACCATTCATCTAACTAATTGCTAAGAGGATTTTATTCAAAATAATTATAATTTAACATGTGTATAATCATATTTTCCTAGGCTCTCGAATGTGCGTGATCAATCTAGAACTTAGTACGAGGGTGGCTTGGTGGGAGGGCGCGTGGCCACTCACCGCAGCCGGATGGAGCTGCAGGATGCAGCAGTTAATAGTTCACACATCAAAATTTATTATTGCATTAATGCAGCTCTCCCAAGCGCGACATTTTGATAACCTGATTCCAATGATGCTCGGCATGGTTTTCATTTTCGCTCTTCTCATCGGCTTTGGCTGGAAAAGCAAAGTCAACGCTTCTTGTGCTAGAGACAGTTCAGGGCACTGTCTGGCTCTGGTGCGAGAAGCTAACACTTATCCAGGCTTTCATGTTCCAATTTACCCACTTCAAATTCTCCCCTGTAGCCACAGCGCATTCCCCTCTTTAATTGTTTGTTTCGCTTCCATAGCTCATATCATCATGCCTAGAGAGCGCCCTAGAATGGGCTGCAGAAGAGGCAGATCTCGTGGTTGGGTCCTCCGCCAGGCATCCTCAACTCCCTCGGACCCTTCATTTGAGGCTTTGGACTTTAGTTTTTATTGCTATCCGGTGACCAGAAGCGGGCGTGGCAGAGGAAGGAGGCAGTTTATGTCAGAGGTGAGCTCTCAGAACTCCAGAATGGATACGGCTCACTTCCACCTCCCCTATAGACTTGGTAATTCTTCCTTCATTGTTTCGGTCACTGTTGAGCTGAATGAGCAAGCTGGGGGTTCGGAGATAATCGGCTCAGGAGTTCCTCAGCACCAGCGTATGGAACACCGAAATGCTCCCTCGATGAATGAGACTGCGCAAAGACAGGATACTGGGGGCTGGGAAATTCAGGATTCGCCCACTCTAGCGAGCCCAAGCGCTCCTGCAGTAGAAGAACTTGCTAGAATAGAGGGACATTCCGGAGAGCCTGAAGAACGAGATCTTTTTGGCTGCCACATTATTGAGGAGCAGCCTCCAAAACAGCATGATGACTAAACAGGCTTGTGTGTCTTTGGTTTTGTTCAATTTTCAAAAGTGGTTGTTCAATCCTCTCAGGTTTGAGTGTGTTTGGTTTTGTTCAATTGTCAAAAGAGGCTTTGTTCATCCCATGTTTGTAGTGCCCAGTATCAGGTTTCTTCAACTCTTTTTGATGGTCGGTTTCCCCTACGTGGGTGGCATTCCCTGTCTGTTGGTTAATGTTTTGGCTAAGGTGGTTTACTACTCAGATCTGGGTCACTATCCGGATTCTAATTCTTTTGTTATGGATTCAGCGATTCCAAGTCCTAAAGCTAGTTTATTTGTAAGTCCTTGGGATAGTTTGTCAAATGTCCATTGTCAGTATGTCGTTTCATGGGCTAGAACTCTTGAGACCTTCATCTCACTGTAAACATATTTTGTATAAATATAGAAGTAGACTAATTCAGGCAAAAAAAAAAAAAACATACTGTCCTAGGCATGCAATTTGAAACATCCAAACATTCTACTGCTATGCATGTAAATGAACAAAATAACTCTTCTTCCTTTTTGTCTTTTTCTATGAAAATGTGATGCTAACTTCTCTTGCTGATGTGGTAGGTGGATTAGGAATGATGGTGAATGGTCAGATGGCTTGGGAGGCAAGTAGGGGTCTTCTCCTATATTCCTAGGCGCTTTCTCACAATTCAACCAGAAAACAAGCCACTACAGGTCAACCTATAGGATGTTGTAATGCCTCCTACAGGATGTCCTAATGCTCCTACAGGATCCCCTGTATTCCTACAGGATATAGGTGAGAGCAAGAGGAGGGATTTGAAAGGTGGTATAGGGCTTAGGGAAGGTGAATGGTGGGAGAAATGAGGCAAGGGTCACCTAGGACTCCTTCAGAGCTCAAAACAGAGTTTGTGAGATGGTTGGATTTGATAAAAAAGCTTGGAGAAGTATTTTTATGGAATGATGAATTTTGTGAAGGGACTTAGTGGAAAAAGTGATAATCATAGATGGATGAGGCTAGGATGTGGTTACTGGTCATGAAATCCCTCTGCACTACTGAAACTTCTGCACTACATCAATCATTGACATTTATCCATGAATCGTGTAAACAAGAAAGATTTTCAATGAACCAAAGAAAACATAATTTCATGAGCTAGCTACCTATTTCATGCATGGGAAAATTTTTCATAATAATGTCCTTTAGGAGATCTAGCGCAAGATTGAATATATCATAAATGGCAATTAAATCCTACTCTTAAAACTAGTAAAATGCTAGCCTAAGTAATAGAAAACCCTAAATTCGATAAGAAATTAGAATTCTTTCTTTTTGGGGTTGCATAGGAGTTCTTTCGTCAAACCATGGTCCCTAAAGGGAGTGAGGCGAAATCTACCTACTATCATCCTTTTTGTATTCCTTTATCTTTCTAAGCTAATGTTGAAGCAATGCATAAATGGAAGCAAACTAATTAAATCCACAACTACTTGCAACGAAATGATGCTAAATAAAATTCAACCATTAATCTATGAAATCAACAAAGCATACACATACAAGAAGATGAGCCTTTTCTGCTAGGATTGGGCCCTAACCCAAGAGCTTCAGCCCTCTAAGTCAACTTAGTGCTGGACCAAGGAAATGCTCATTCTTATTATGAAATCAAAAAATTACATAACAATGTCTTCCACAAGTCTTGAACTCGAAAAATGCTTAGCACTTTTACATAAAAAATTTGAATCCTAATGAGGCTCTATGCCTCCTTATTTAGAAAAATAAAGTCTCCAATGACTTCCTTAAATCTAGGGAGGCTTGACTTCCTTTTGGTCTTCATGACTCGGCTACTTGCAACTTCGAGCTAGTGTGATTTGATGGAGGAATATTCGAATGGGTGAGGATTAAATCAGGACGATCTATCTCCTATAGGGAGTCCATCTGACAGGAAGAGCACATCAGGAGGGATCTTCAATACTAGGTCAGTGGCAGTTTCTTAGTACAACAAGAAACAAATATCGGTTGCACTCAGCTCGACATAGGTAGAGTACATGGCTTCAAGCTAGGAAACATATGAGGCCATCTGGAAGAGGAAGATCCTGGTTGGTTTGTTTCGTCAACAAATGGATCCAATTGTGAATTACGACAATAATAAAATTTGTATCAAACTATCTGAAAATATGTTTTTTCATTATCGTTCCAAGCATATTGATATCCGATAGCATCACCTCAAATATTGTGTATTGAGGCAGATTACGTTGTTAGAGTACATTCCCACGAAGGAGCAAGATGTTGACATTTTGAAAAAGGAATTGTGAAGATGTAAATTCAAGTTTCACAGGGACAAGATCATCGTAGCTAATAATCCCTTTCTTGTTGAGAGAGAGTGTTGAGAAATGGCGACAATAAATTCTAGTTTAATTTGTCCTTGATTTAAATTAAGAATTAAAATAGAATTATATTCTCATAGCAACTTGTAAGTAGTTAATTAAGTTTAATTAACTTAATTTGCTTAGGAATTTTGAGTTGGAAGTATTTCTGAAGTCATGTATATGTTCTCCCTAAGTGTTCGGGGTCCAATATGAGTTTAAATTGAGTTGGAAATTATATCAGTTAGTTTACTGAGTTAAGTTCAGTTAAATTAGTTCCAAACATTTTGTGGAACTAATAGAGGACTAAAAATCAATTGGTGCATGTTGGGATGGTGTCCCCTGGGTCAATTTTGGGGCAAAAGCCCAAATTTTTATGTAAAGGAATGTAATGTCTCTTCAAATTGTGGTCGTGGAGTGCATAAATAGTTAAAGGCTCAGAAAGGGTTTTACCCTCTTTTATGTAAGTTAAGTAGACTTTTTGAAGAACTACCCATGGTCAATGGACCATGGGATTGTATAAATAGGTGTGTCGTACAGAGCCTAGAAAAAGACATAGAGGATGAAGACGAATGTAATGGGTCAATAGAAGGAAGATCATAGAAGTCTTGGATGTGGAAAAGGCTCTACAACAGTGTGTGCAGAGGCCTAGAGTAGCATCCATAGCTGAGTGCACGAACCCCTGCAACTGAGTGCATAGGGAAGTATTGAGTATGTAAGCTGAAGTAAATATTAATAAAGAATACTATTACAGAAATTCATGTGTTTTACTTATCCACTTCTGTTATGTATGAATGGGCTTTATGTTGTGATGAATGATGGGTTTATAAAATAATGATGTATTAATGTGTGACTTTACTTGATTTATATTGTTATATGAACAAAATTGATGTTAAGGATTTATGTGAAGATTATATCATTGTATGTTAGAGTTATCGACACCTAAACAAATATGAGTAAATATTGGGATACGAGTAATATTTGATGCACACAAGTAGTTGATTTACCTATTCAAGGTCTGCGAAAGGCAGTTGTATACCTTCGCTTATCGATCTATGTGCAAGGCACATCTAAGGTACAAAATAACATCACGCTAATCTCTGGGTACGAAAACTTGGTTCCAACATCCCCCCATACTGCTTTAAGTGAGACTTCAGTCCACACTCTACAGATTGATGTCGAAAGGGTCAATAGTGTAGGGATTTGTTTGGTGCAAATAACTTTGAACATGGGTCAAGACCCACTAAGCCAACAAATGGTTTCATTGTCAGGACCGAGATCTGCATAAAGAGATGTGTGATGTCACATCATTGGAATTCGACAAAGAAAGAAATTGACAAGTGGTTGGATAGAAAGATCCATGAATTCACGGTGCAAGAAAATAGAAAGCCCTGCCTAACAAAATAATAGTGGTTGGACAAGTATCTATACACAGAAATACACAAAATTTTCTTTTGCACCTTCCTGATTGAACTATACAAGTGGATTACTAAATTGGAAAACAACCAAGGAAGGTGGAGGCTTGACGGTCCAATAGTGTGGACCCTAGAGCTAGTAGGAAGGTTCGAAACTTCAGAAGATAAGATCACACTCATTGTTGATCACTGGCTCAATAGAGTTATAGGAGGATTTGTGACAGAATTCAGGTGCGATACCTCAGTTAGCTACAGTGAAGGAGAGCAATGTTTTTTCAAGGGACCACGAGGTATGTATTTGAGATATTTGAATGGTTGGATTAAAATTCTATTGGGTGAAAAGCAGGTTATGCCACTGCCTTGATGTTTGGATCTACACGAAGTGGACGATTATTTAGAAATAAGGAGAGAGAGGGTCCTGAATACAGCCCATTGATAGAACCTCCTTCGAGTGACAATGAAGGGGTGGTACAGGCCTCACCACAAAGCACTATACAGTTGAAAAAGTAAGGTTTTCCATGAATAACTCATCCACCCACACCACCTCCATCTTCACCTCCACAACATACACCTTCACCCACACCACCACCACCTCTACCACCATTCAATATGTCAAATACCATGAAGTTTCCTATTTTCAAGGGCTTAAGAAGTGAGGACTCAAATTAGTTTTGGTTCATTGTGAAGGTTGTATGGACGACACAGAATATTAAAAATGATCATATAGAGAAGGCATAGTTGGTTACTTCTCTACAAGATCATGCGTTGACATGGTACATTAAGTACTACATTGATAACCCATCGGAATTGTTAGTGGACACTCAGACTGCTCTGAATAAGGAATTTAGTAGGCCCATGTTTGAATCAAAATCAGCCATTGGATTCAAGGAAATCATGATGTGGCCCAGTGAAACGCCTTGGGAATTAGATCAAAGATTGATGTGCTAGATCCGCAGAGCTAACATGAATCTCACGGATAATCAGCATCATGAATGGTTTGTAACCTCACTTTTGCCCCACCTAAGGGTTGCTTTATCGCAACAAAATATAGGGACCTAGGTAGAAGCCCTCAAAATTGCGATGAGATTACATGAAATGCCTATTCAAGATGCTACTTTTGGAGTTCAGCAGATTCACATGGAATTGCAAAATATCTGTTTGGAATTACAGAGCTTGAAAAAGGAAAAAGCAGCTTGGCTGGAGGTGCGTGAAGAGTTTTTGTGCCTTGATAAAGATCACTGCCCTGTCTTTGTAAATTATATTACTGGAGGAGGGCCAATGCCTCTAAGGTAGGAGGCTACCACAGGACCAAGTACAGGTCCCACGTTGGGGTGCGATATCTATCAGGTAGCTGGAAAACGTGTAATGAACAATTGTCACTTGCTGCAAAAATTTGTACAGACACCACAATAGTTATTCTACAATTTCTATAAATCGGTGGGCTATGATGAGTGTAACTGCCATAGCTATGAATCGATGATGGAAAGAACGCCCACATAATGAATGCAAACAGAAACTTGGCCTCTAGATCGAGGCACTAGGACAACGCACGGAGGATATCAGGGGTGCAACCGAGGCCGATGAGGGGGAGGACTTGGTAGAGGTCGAGGGAAATTTATTTTCTATAATTATGGAGTGCCAGGGTACTACGCACGAGAGTGTATGAGCCAAACATGCCCTTCATGCCAGTATTGTACTTAGTTTGACCATGCGATAGAAGAATGACCTATATTGATAGCTAAAATGTAGGAGAAGAAGGAGTAGCCTCAAGAACCTACCCAAAATCTATATATGACGAGGTTCGAGCCCCACTAGGAGGATCCCAATGTGAATATTATGTTGCGAAGCCGAATGGTGACTAGTGATGATAAATGGAAACTACCTGACGAAAGTGGATGGGTCTGCAAGTTGGGTTTTACCTAGAGCACGCAAAGGAAATGTTCATGGAAGAAAAGAAAAGCTTCACTGAGGCCTCTACCTCAGGAAGTCAGGACAAGCTACCTGAAGAGGTTGACCCCTCCATTCTTACCACTTTCTTGGAGACTTGTATGAAGCTACTGCATGATAGCAAGGCCATGAAAGGGCTATAAGAACTGATGAATAAATGTGGTGGTAAGGAAGGTGCTCCTGAAGGACAATGCGTAGTCAGAAAAATAGGCAAACACAAGATGAGAACAGGGAGCGAGATGAGACTCATTGCACAAATATGAGACTATGAGATGTACCAAGTTATTTTGGATCTAGGGTTGGATGTGAATGTTTTGCCTAAACATACATGGGAAAGAATGGGGAGATCTGCTACAGTGGTCTCTAATTCAATTAAGGATGGGAAAACAATAGAAGATTATCCCTATGGGGCGATTGCATGGAGTGAACGTAGATATAGAAGGTGCGAGTGCACTGGTCGATTTTCAAGTGATAGAGATTCTTGATGACAACAATCCATATCCGACGCTCCTAGGAATTGATTGGGCTATTGACATGAATGGGGTAATCAATTTGAAGAAGCAGATAATGTCATTTGAAAGAAAATTGCTTCACGTCGCAGTACAGTTGCACCTTAGAGAAGGATCGTGCTATACTGAACTGGTTCACGATTATGAGGAAAGCAAAGATGATTTGGACCAGATCTAGAAAATAACAACGAGAGATTAGAACTGGGTTAATCTAATAGCTGATGGATGAATTTCCTGGGACCACGAAAGTTCCTGTACATCATACTTAGATGACAAATTGGAGCATTGGTAGAATAGGATGCACGAAGTATCTATGCTGCATTCAATATGATGACTAAGTCGTTGCGTTGTGTATCATCAGAGGTAACAAATTTACTTTATTATGATGGTATAACTGATGTAGATAAATTTTTGGATGCATTTGAAAGAGAAGTACCTGAGAAACATCGCTTCCAAGCACTAAATTTGGTGCTATGCGTTACGCCCACATGGTGGTGGGGTATGCATAAGGACAATTTTGAAGAATGGAATGAGTACTGAAGAATGATGATATTGTGGTTCAGTCACCCAAAAGTTCGGTTAACTGAGAAATATGATGGTAGAAACGATCTTTGTGATCAGTTAGAAAAGTGGACTAAGCTTTATGGAATGGAGCTGCAACCAGAATGGGTGCATTTATTCTGTCACACTCTGGACATAACCCCTATGAAATTGTATTTATTGACAGAGCTCCACCACAGCACCGTGAAATGGGATATCTTAAGAGAAGGATTCATGAGGACCTTTAGCTTTGAATATGGGTTCAAAAGAATTGATGAGGCACTGCAGGAAGTTAAGGTAGCGATCTTCTGAATACCACAGGATCCTTTGGAATTGATTCAACCAGATTGGAGCACCTAGCTATGCCATGTGCTAGAATGCTATAATGTGAATGTTGAAGGAGACAACAAGGATCCAAGGAATATTAACATTCTAGAAACAGAAGGCCACCACGAGGTAGAGGGACCGAAAATAAAGAATCCAGACATCATCATGCCATTGAAATCTAGGAAAGTAAATATTGGTACATAGGTGGAGCCAAAGTTTGCAGAGATTGGGGATTACTAGGATGATCCTAGAGTAGATAAAGTCACTGATTTTCTCAATGAATATCAGGATTTGTTCCCCACAAAATTTTTGGACTTGAAAGGCATCATATACAATTTAAGAGTGATGAAAATAACTCTGAAACTAGACATGAATCCTGTGAAATAGAGGCCATATCACCTTGATCCCAAATACAAGGAAAAGGTCTGCTCAGAGTTGGAAAAGATGCTTGAGGCATGCATTATTGAACCTGTAGAGGAATCTGATTGGGTGAGCCTAATGATAGTCCATGAAAAGAAGAAGAAAGGAAAAATAAGGATCTACATAGACCTTAGGAATCTTAACGATGCCTACATTCATCATCCATTTCTTACACCATTCATAGATGAAGCACTCGATAATGTTGGAGGGAAGGAGGCCTACTCATTCTTTGATGGGTTCTCTGGATACCATTAGATTAAGATTGTGTCAAAAGATAGGAGTAAGACCACCTTCATGATACAGTGGGAATGTTTCCAGTATATAGTGATGCCTTTTGGACTTAAGAATGCACCGACAATCTTCTCGCGCGTAGTCATCGTGGCACTCAGAGAATTTATTCACAAGTTCTCGGAGGTATATTTTTATGATTAGACAATGTTTAGGCTAGTAAAGTGCCATGTAGCTAGTTTGCGCTTGATGTTGCATACATGATGAGGGTATCAGATTGCACTAAACCTGAAGAACCCTTTCGAAATTTTGTTGGGTCATGTGGTTTACAAGCAAGGACTAATGGTGTACCCTACTAATATCGTTGTCATAATTAATTTGGAGGCACCAAGAAGTGTCAAATAGCTATGCGCAACGCTGGTTCATACTAGATACTATTGGAAGTTCATCAAAATTATGCTCAAATTACCGCTCTTATGGAAAATTTGCGAAAGAGGGATGCTACATTTTGTTGGAATGAAGAGTGTCAATGCAGTCTGGATGTATTGAAGGAAAAAATGGTCACTGCATTGATCCTGGTATTCCCATATTGGAAGAAGAAATTCCACATGCATGTTGATGCCTCGTGTATTGCTCTGGGAGTAGTGCTAACGTAGGCTCACGAAGGAGATATGGATCACCCTATAGCATTTTCAAGTAGGAAGCTATCAAAATATGAAAATAATTATTGAACAATAGAGTGCGACGGGTTGGCTATTGTGTACGCGCTCCATAAGTCATACATTACGTGCTAGGTAGACATTTCAAGAAGTACACAAACCATTCTACATGAAGTATCTAGTCAATAAGCCTATGTTAGGGGGAAGATATGAAAATCGCTATTGTTATTTCAAGAATATGATTTTTAAGTAATTGTAAGGCTAGGAAGATTGAATGTAGGACCTGACCATTTGTCACGCATTGAAACAGGAGAGGAGCCTACCAATTTGGACAAAGGGTTGCTTGATGCACAACTCTTCTTGGTGTGTGTAGTTGATAATCACTTTGCAGATATTATCCACTTCCTAACTACAGGAATGTCTCCAGAGGGATACATGAGTCAACAGAAGAAAGAATTGGTGGTGCACGTGGTAGACTTTTCAGTAATTGCGGGCCATTTGTATAAGATGTGATTGGACAAAATACTTCGACGTTATGTGCTTGATTTTGAGTGAAATAGTATCCTCACTGAAGCTCATGGAGGAGTTGTGGGAGGGAATTATGCAGGAAAACAAACAATGCAGAAGATTTTACATGCTGGATTATGGTGGTCGACGCTGCATAAAGACTCTAAATTATATTGCAGGGAATGTGATGCACGTCAAAGAACAGGGAGGCCATCGTGGAGGGATGAGTTGCCTCTAACTCTGTAGGTGTCATTGCAACCATTTGAGAAATGGGAATTGACTTTGTATAACCAATTCAACCCCTAGGCAAGAAGATAGGTGCGCATTATATTAGCACCGCTATAGAGTATTTGACAAGATGGGAAGAGGCAGAGCCCGTGAAAGACTGTGCAGGGGCAACAACAACAAAATTTTTGTTTGGATATGTGTTGACCAGGTTTGGTTTCCCAAAGGTTTTTATGAGTGATTGCAGTACACATTTTCTTAATGAAATGATCAACGCACTGACAGAAGGCTTCTAGGTTTACCATCAAAAGAGTACACCATATCATCCTCAGGCCAATGGAATGGTTGAGGCTTCTAATAAGATATTGGAGAATGCGCTAGAAAAGGTTTGCAATGTGCAGTGAAATGATTGGGATGTGTGTGTACTGACAGTTTTATGGGCTTACAGTACTACTTGTAAAAATCTTATTGGTCAGAGACATTTTAGGTTGGTCTATGGCATAGAATCTGTAATGCCTATGGTATACATTATGCATAGTCTACACATAGCGTTTTTCACAAGAATGGTGGACCGAGGAGCCTTAGAAGAAGGGCTCGTGCAACTAATCGAACTTGAGGAAGATAAATTTATGGCTAGATTCCATCATCAGGTTCAGAAGGAACGTGAAAAATCTTGGCACAATCAACACATCAAACTGCGCACCTTCAAGGTAAATGATTTGGTTTTATTATATGATAGTAAGTTTGATAAGTTTCCAGGGAAGTTTCAGATGCACCAGCTAGGACCATATGTCATCAAAGAAATTATATATGGTGGATCAGTTCACCTCACGAAGTTGAATGGAGATCCATTTATGAGAAGGGTAAATGGAAGTCAATTAAAATCATACACAGGGGATCTGGCCAATGACTACATGATGATAGCATAGTCTCAGAGCTCTAGGTAGCTGCAAGGGAGCACAGGAATATAAACTACACTCCCTGGATTCTAGATCTATGTGACAAGGGGGTTGCATGAAAAGGAGTGACGTCACTGTACCAGAAGAGGCACGAAGGGAGGGGGGGTGTCATTTAAGGCAATTAAGGATGAAATATTTGGAGATCTATTGCCAAATCAACATTTATGAACGGATTTTGGGGGGAATAGTCAAATTTGAATTCGAATTCTCCTATAAATTACATGTGTCCGTCCCAGGGAAAACACTTTGCATCCTTAGAGTTTTTATCGAGTTTTCGATTGCGTATGAATCACTCGTACTGTGAGGATTTAGTCGCAAGCCCTGCATTTTCCAAGTTATCAAAGGTAAATCATACATTCATCCTTGAAAATATGTTAGGACCAAGCTCCACGAAAACTATGAGTACTGGTGGAGATGTTCCTTCTGGAGGGGGGGTTTGGAAGTTGTGAGCATGGAGGATATAACTGATATGCCTACGGTGCCAAGGTTGCCTAGGCCAAAACCTACACTAGTGTAGGAATTCCCCAAGCCCAAAAAATATAAGAAGAAGAAGCCCATGATGGTGTGCGAGTCACCATGGAAGCATGTTGCTCCCCAAACCTAGAAGAAGGAAAAACAACTGGAAAAGGACAAGGGGAAGTGATAGATTTGGAGGCTGAAGAAGGTGCAGAGGATATCGATACCGAGGGGGTGAATCCTATCTCAAAACTGCCCAATTATATCCCTCTGTGTAAGGGAAAAGTGAAGTTCCCTAAGGAACCAGATGCAGGAAAATTCCTCCTAAACATGCCACTACTGCTGGAGGGCATAAATTTTGAAGGTCCATGCTTGGAGTGGATTCCCCACTTAAAGCTGGAAGATTGGGATTTGGCAGACCATGAAAGGTTCCCCCACCTTGCAACAGAATATTATATCGAAAGGCTCTATTATAAAGAATCAGGTGTCACGGTGTTGGAACTTGTGGAATGGATTGATGGAGTCAATCAGTCGGGGTTGCTGAACTTGCTGTGGGTGCCCCACTACCACTACTCCAACATCAACCTCATTGTTATCAAGCAATTTCTGACCTTGGTGCATGACGAATGTTTGTGGTTAAGCACGCCAATCCCAATCACTGATATGTTGATCCATCGGATCACACTATTGTCGTACTCAGGGTTGAATCTCGCCAAGGAGTTTGGAAAAAAGATGAGTGAGTGCAACCTCGTAGAGAAAATGAAGGAAAAATTCAAGCTAGTGAAGAAGCCACGTGGGTAGTCCATCACATCTATCACCAACCCTGCAATACAAGTTGTTGCACAAATCCTAGCTAGGAAAGTCATGAGAAAATGTCGCGCAGATGAGGTTTTGGCGTGAGTAATTTCATTGGCTACATAGTGCGCAGAGGGTGTGCAATGTAATTGGTTGCGTTACCTCTATAATGATTTTCTCGCTAATTTTTGTGAGGTGAAGGATGAGAGAAGAAAATTACACTATGCATGGTTGTTTCCCTCCATCATGCTCGTAGCTTGGGACCTACCGGAGGATAGTTAGTTTCCTCCTGTGGAAAAGGGATTGCCAGAAGCTACATAGTTTGCATCCCTCTAGGCAACAAAGAACATCATGCACATCATATAGACCAAAGTCTTTTGGGTGGTGATGGAGGCAAACATTCACATGACCATCAACCAGAAGCCACAGTTGTCACCAACCGTGTTTGAGCAACTCACAAAGTATGCGAAGTTTAATGCAGATTTCCACCGCATCTACATCAGGGCGTGGAAGGATCTGCAACAAAAATGGTTTAATCTGCCTTAGTTGGCCACAGACGATGCCATCCAGGAAACCATCAAGCATTGGCTGGAATATTAGCATACTCCATCTGATTTGGATGCAGGCTCCAACAAATCTGCGGAGACGAAATAGAAGGAAGCAGCAAAGTAGAAGGTCCAGCAGTTGGTTGAGAAGTGGAGAAAAGAGGCCGAGGAAAAGGAGTGCAGAGTGAAGTAGCAGGATGAACCAGGAGAGCATGAATCCGAGCAAAGTGGTAAGTCCCCTTTACACGAAACAATGGAAGAGGAATAGTCAAACTAGAGTGGTGGCAGTAAGGAGGAGCAAAGCCCTCCCTTCTGGGTGAAGCGATACAGAGAACAAGAAAAGGAAGGGCCAAGAATGAAATCCAAAGCAACAAATCCATCATTGGATCCAATCACTCTAATAGAAGGTGACCTTGATGAAATTGGAGATAAGGTGCGTGATACTAAAGTGGAACTACTCCAACAGTTCAAATAGTAGCAACAATAGGTGCTAAGTACCATTAAGAAGGATCTATGTGAGCTGCAGATTCAGACAAGCAGGATCCAAGTGGGCATAGGGTAGGTAAGTGCCACATAGACAAGCTTGGTACCTAGAACCTGTCAGGCAGCATGTTGGGTTGTGTTACATTCTTTCCACGACCATCCCACGTAGTTAAGTGGGGGGTTAGAACGGGGGCGGAGGCCCCCCTTCATTGCAACAATTGCATAGAGGGGGGATCGTAGGGGGTTTGAGTGGTGTAGGTAATCCCCCTCTATGGGGTTTGGGGCAGCACCCTAGAAAATTTTTTCTTTGGACCCTATATTAGGTTGGGCAAACTTACCTATGGTTTTGTGCATGATTTTTCGTACATGGTTTTGGACACAATGGTTTTCGGTCCACGATTTTCGACACAATGGTTTTCGGTCCATGGTATTGGATGCTTCGATATGTATAAATATGTATTATAACATTGAAAGGAACATCATAAAAGATTAAGCTAGTAGTCCCGATTTTGGGATCCAAGGGAAAATATCTGTGTATATGTGTTTTATGTGTTATGATCTCTCATTGTTTATTTTTTGTGTTAGAACTCGTATGCAGGTAATTTTTGTATGAGGTTAAAACCTACACAGTTGATATGGTCATATCATTGGATCTTCACGCAGTCGTGTTACCAGAAGGATCCTTGAGCGTGGAGGCTATCGATGACAAGGTTGTTGTAAGTTCTCTGAGGAACATCGGCCTCAACCTCGCTGTGCTTGTTGGAAATAATACTAAGAGGGGGGGTGAATCAGTATCAAATCAATAACTTTTTCATTTCATACTATGATTTATATACACTACTTCAGTGAAGGGAACTCATATATACACACAACTGTATTTAAGGCAACCAGCGTATATACAACAAATTTATGATTTAGTTAATTCATCATATGTTGATCTTTAATCAGTGCATCAATACTTCATTAACCATATAAAAAGTAACCATGTGCAGTAATAATAGAATATACCATCACACATAAGAAGCACACATGAACACCAAGATTTAAGGTGGAAACCCAATGTGAGACAAAAACCACCTGTTGTTGTCTTCTTTTAATATAAGAAAAACCTGTTTACAATCTTGTACTAGTGCAAAATCATACCAGTACACAGGCACCCACCTATAGAAGGCTACAGAGTTATCTCATTCTCCAGCTACTACTAGAAGGGAGCTACAACCCCCTAGCTCTTGTACTAGCCGATCCATTTACTAGTACATAGGCCAACCTACAAAAGGCGCCAACCTTCACTCATTTTCCAGCTGCTACTAGAAGGGAGCTCCGACCCCCTGGCTCTTGTACTAACTGATCCATTTACTAGTAAGTAGGAACTGGCCTATAGAAGGATCCAACCTTCACTCATTTTCCAGCTGCTATTGGAAGGGAGCTCCAACCCCTTGGCTCTTGTACTAGCTGATATGTTTACCTGTATGTAGGCATCGACCTATAGAAGGCTATGACCCTCTCTCTTCCTCCAGGGACCACCTTTCATAAATTTTCAGACTGGATACTCCTGGGACATAACACCACAATCTGAAGGCCAGGTTTCATCAAATTTTCATACTTGACCCATCAACAACATTGAATCTCAAAATCAATCACAACTACAATACGATCATCAAATACATTTGCAACAACCAATCACTGAAACTCAATCATCAATCTCTGAATCAACCACAACTGAATCAATCAATCACTAACAACCCATCATCGCTAAAGAATATCACAATCAATCAATCTGAACTTTGATAACACTGTCACCAGAACATAGTCACCATAACACAAATAAAAACCCAGAACTCTGCAACAACAACCAAATCAAACTACAAATTCAAATATTATATTTCATAATGTATACGCTACTTAGATGTGACTAACCAACATGTATATGTTCTTTTACCAAATCTAACCAACGTATATATCTACAAATACTATCTTAAAAACTTCTCATATATTCCAGAATTTAGTCATACCCAGATCATAACATTTACATAATAAAACATGTGTTAGTATTCAGATCTAGACTATCCATGATCAAACCACATAATGATAATTCATTTCAAGCCTTATGATCCCGATCCATCATCCACCATCAACCACATAGGTGCATCTTTAATTCAGATCAAGCAAAGCATCAGAAACCTATAACCTGCATATTTGATCTAACAATTCATCAGATATTCAATACTTGCACACTTGGCCTAATGATCTTCTCCTCGTTATATAGTTTTAGGCCTTTCTCAATGCCTTGGATGAAAACCGCTTAGGACCAATACCTTGGACCAAATACCTAGGGTCAATACCTCAGACCAATACCTTGGACCAAAACCTTGGTTTTCCAACATGTATGTGCTTTTCCTCCTGTGGGAGTGTGTGTATTCGTATATGCATATTTTGTTTTGTTGACCACATGTATATGCTGCTTAAACAAAGTGAACCACCGTATACTTCTTAAACCACTCTCTTTCTTCAACCTCTGGAGTCTGAATCATTTATAAGTTAACTTGTTGCACTGTGAACTTTCATCTGTATGATTTGCCATGAAGGATACAAGTTGTATCATAATGCTAGCAATGCTCCCCAGTGAGTACCTTCACACACTATAGTCGGGTGTGACAGTGGAGCGAAGAGCATGACAGCAGTGCACACTCAGCCTCATAAGCAAGTATTGAGTAAAAAACGAGCAAATGTTCCCCAAAAATATGGATCCCTTGAAAGAAAAAGATACAATCTAGGCATAGAGTGCTTAGTTAATGGCCATTGTGGCAGAAGAATGCAGGATGGTGCCAAAATTACATATCCCTGAGGAGGCACCATTGTAGGCAAAGATAAGAAAACCTGTGTGGGTATGTGGGATACCAAGGCCAAGGTGGCCAGAGTTCAGTTCGAGCTGAACATGAAAATAATAGAACTAGAGCTAATGTCATAGCTGTCAACCCCAATAGAGGTAAGAGGACAAAACAAATCTACTGTTAAGGATGGAGTTACTGTGGTGGATGTTGTGGTGGTGGACTTCACCACGTTATTTGAGCAGGCTATGGAAGTAGTGATGAGCTTGCGGGAAGACCCACCCTAAAGCTATTGAATACATAAGTTCGCGAGCTACAGAAGCAATATTATGAAGTAAAGGTGATGGCACACACCATTACTACAATACAATGCCTCACCAAGCTATAGGAGGCTAAGCAGTTTCTTACACAGGTGGAAGTAGCACAGAAGAAAGAGGCAGTCCTTAAGGCCAGATTGGGGCCTTGGTTAGATGAGGCCTACATAATAGTAAAAATTGGCAAACTTGCAGAGTACACAACAGAAGATCAAGAAGGACAATGCAAGACCAGCCAAAGAGAAGCTAGTAGAACAAATCAAGAAGGCAGCCACGTAGAGTGCAACTAAAGTATTGCAGCAAGGTCTCTACAGCAGCTGAGTGACTCGAGGGTAAGTCACGATATTTGTGTTGGGGGCCTATTGGGATGGGTTTGAACAAAGAAATAGAGATATAGAGGTGGAGAGAGAGAGGGAGTGATAAGGAGAGATAGAGAGAAAGTGAGGGAGACAGGAGAGGAGGGAAGAGAGAGGAGAGGAGAGGAGATATTTAGGGAGGGAAGGGGAAAAGAGACATAGGGAGACACAGAGATGGAGGGGAGAGAGGGAATGAGAGAGGGAGGTAGATAATGATAGAGGTGTAGGGAAAAGAGAGCGAGTGTGTTATTTGGGGGAAGGGGAGGAGAGACAAAGGGAGGTCGGAGAGAAAGAGGAAGTGAAGAAGAAAGAAATAGAGGGAGAATGGTGGAGAAAGAGAGGGAGTGACAAGGGAGAGATGGAGAGAGAGTGAGTGAGAGATGTGAGGTAAAATAGAGAGGGAGAGAAGAGGAAGAGAGAGAGGGAGGGAGAGATAGATAGATAGATATGGAGAGAGAATGTGTGTGTTTGAGGGGTGAGATAGACAAACGGAATAAAAAATAGACACATATATACAAATATAGATATTATATAGTATTATATAACCACCTTAGATCGATCTTAACCCTAGATCTACCAAGCGCCAAGAGGGATCAAATATCTTGAGGTGAAAACTTTTCGTCAAGTTTTGTACTCAAAAGAGATATTTTCACTTAGATATATTTGATCCCTCTCAGTGCTTGATAGATCTGGAGGATCACATTGGGATATTCTAAAATGTTTGTAGTGGACTAGGAAAAACATATAGGCTCCCAGTAAATGGATTAGCAAACATGGAAATTTTACTTATGATGGGTGTAGAATAATTACTGGCTATAGATGAAGGGAAAGTTAAGAAATAAAAATGTGATCGACGACATTGGTATTGAGGTAGGAGGAACGACCATAGCCGGAAGAGATGAAACTGGTGTCCTCCCCCCTCATAGAAAATCCAAGAGTACTTGGTAATGTGGCAAAAGAACAGATCCAGTTAAGTGATGCTAAAGGAGTGAGGAAAGTAGCTCCCCCATAGGGGTATCCAATTATGGAAGGGGAATTCCTATATTTGGAGTTTCAGTAACTTTATATTTTCTGGAGAAATACTAAAAGAAGAAAAAAATTTCCACTATGGTCTAGTTAACTTGTTGCAAAATTGTCAAAAAACTTTAGCTAAAGGAGGATTTAAATTACTTTAATATTTTTGTTGAATGGTTTCAATTTTAGGACTCTTCTTGAACTAGTGATGTGCGAACCAAAGTGGTCCAAGGAAGTGTGATCTGGTGATAACACTCTCCATCAAAATATTGGTGACTCTTTCATAACGAAAGAGAGATCATGTTTCCTTAACAAATGACAAGCTAATAGTTCAGCCACAATGTTAAAGTGGAAGTATGACCCGAGATAAAGAGAATAGACTGAAAAGAAATCATAGGATTACATCAAGCAAACCAAATATTATACAAGTACATTTTGAAATACAAGATGCTTGAAGTGATTAAATCCCCAAGTACTTTGAATTAACAAAGGGATAATAATTGATTACCCCAACCTCCCAATACTAACCTTAGCCTGCACAAGTGGCCTCAATGGAAATGAGCCTCACCCCCCAAGGGTATTGATATGGTGATTAATATTTGGCTCAGGTATCATGGGGAAACCCACAAGTACCAAGGTAAGAACCCCAAATATAGGCCCTTAAATTCACCACCTCACTTCCAAATTACTAGCACAACACATGGAGTTGGGACCATACATGTAGGTAAGGAAGCTAAGCCTGAAACCTCTTGGGAAATTTCCTATAGTGAGTCAGATTCCTCCCAATGAGATCTATCATGGATGGCTGGTAAAGTTTCATATTCTCTACATTCACCACTCAGTAAATGCACATGTGTGGGAATATACTGAATCAAGAGTAATTTTTTCCCATGTTTTTCAGCATCTCAAAGGGACCATATTAGATACCCTTGATTTTTGTACAATGGCCGTGTAACCTTTCCTTTTTCAATTGTAAGCATAGTTTGTCTCCCAGCTTGAATGGACTCTCTTTTCAGTGTTGATCATGCATGGCCTTGTATTTTCCTTATGATTTTTACAGTTTTCTCTTGGACTTATATATAGATGTTCTTGATCTTCTAAACAATGTTTTATACCCTTAAGGAATCCCCTGTATGAACTTCCTCAGTCCTCCCTATTTCCCATATGGAATATCCAAGGGTGAAGGTGGAAAATATCCAAGACAAGATTCAAGTAGGGACTTACCACTAGAAGGGTGGACTAATTGTTTATAAAGTTATTACACACACACACACACACACACACACACACATATATACACCATATTTTCATCATAAGTATTTGGATTCTTCTAATTATAAACCCTTAGAAGTTGCACCAAAGTCTTGCTGACTACTTATCATTTCCCATGTATGTGGATGGAATGTTGTAGACCTCTTCAACTTTGTGAACATCTTCTGCCACAATTTAATGAAAAATTCACTAATAAATCTTATGTCACATTCTAAAATGATGCTCCATGGTATCCCAAAGTGTACCTAGACCTGTCTAAAGACTAAGATCACTACCTGTTACCCACTAATTATCTTTTTATTGGGAATTAAAATTTGTAACACACATTTTGTTAAGCCTATCAACTACCATGAGCAGGTAGTCACATGCCTTCTTAGTCGTTATTAAACCTCCCAAAAATTCCATGGAAATGATTTCTCAAGGATGAATGGGTATAGGTAAGAGATGATATAGACTCTATTTCCTGTTATTATGCTTGTCAATGCAACAAAGCATTCCTCCTCTTATGAACCTAGATACTTGTTATTGCATCTTGGACCAGTACAAATAACTTTGAAGTTGGTCACTATATTTCCTACACGAAAGAGCCCTATAATCTTGGAGGTGTGATCCTCTTCAATTAGTTGTATTTTCTCATATTTAGGAAAACATAACCTTTCCATCATGTAGAGTAACCCATCTTGGATATGGTAGTCAATTGTGATGTCAACATTGTCCACATGACTCTAGCTCTGCAAATACTGAAACACCTCCTTGAATTCCTCATCCTCTAAATATGCCTCTCTATATGCATCATGGGTGAATGGCTCCATATGCATCAGAGTTCCCAAAGTTGTGATTTTTGATGTGGGTGGCCTTGAAAGCATGTTGGATAACTTGTTTGTGTTCTCATTCTTATACTTGATCACTAAATGATTTTTTTGTAAAAATCCCACCCACTTGTAATTCCTTGTTTGTTGTAGCTTACTCTTATGCTATAGATAATTTAATGGTTAGTGATATGTGTGGATTACATTTTCCTTGCCCATCAAATAACATTTCCATTTCTTTACATCTTGCACCAAGTAATAAAGCTCCTTATCATATGTAGGTTAGTTGATAATTTCTCCATGAAATACTTTGGAATTATAGGATATAAGCCTTCCTCCCTTCAAAAATACTACTCTCATATCATACCCACTCACATTTGTATCCACTTCAAAAGGTTGCTACAATTTAGGAAATGTGAGAACCAATGCTTAATTTTTATTCTTCTTTAACTCCTCCAAGGTCCTCTACTCACTCTTTACCCAATATAAACTATTTCCATTCATTGTTATGACATGGAACAATGTTGATACAGCTGAAATGAGGTTGTGAATTTCCTTAGATATTATGATACCCCAAAAAATATCTTGAACTCAAAGAAATTTGTAAGCACTAGCCTGTTCATGGTTTCATCCATCTTGATAGGATCTATGTTCATCTCTCATCCACCTATTATATACCTAGATACATCAAAAACTATTGGGCACACTCACACTTCATGAGATTTTCTAGTAGATGATGCTTCTTTAATGTCTCTAGCATCTGAATTAAATGTGAGTGTGTTCCTCCTAGGTGCATACTAGTATATCATCCAAATAAAAAATAACATATGAATCTATAAAATGGTTTAGTGTATCATTCATTAACATCATAAACAAAGCTATTGCATTACATAGGAAAAACAAAATGACTAATCACTCATACAAACCTTGCCTAGTTCTGAAGGGAACCTTGTAGGTATCTTCTTCTCTACTATGAACCTCGTGATATTATAGATTTAATTCCATACTGGGTAAGTAATTGGCCTACTACAACTGATTTAACAAATCATCTATCTTGGGTAGCAAGTACCTATTCTTGAGCATAACTTTGTTTAGTACCATATAATAGACACACATCCTCAAAGTCCCATCCTTCTTTTGCACAATGATAATAGGTGACCCACATGGATAGGTGCTTGGTAAAATGACACATTATTCTAGTAGTTGTTGCAATTTCTTCTTCAGTCACTTACTTCTATAACAAATTGCCTGTACAACCAAATGTTTGACAATGGGGAGTTTGTAAATAGTTGGATCTCGTGTTGCACTTCCCTCTTGAGTGGCAACCCTTTAAGCTCCTCAAACACTTTCCTATATGCTTGTAGCAACTCTTCCAATTATTGTTTCTATTTTTTATTATAGCCCTCTAGGAATGAATTTTCTCTCACTAACTCTTTTATAGATTTATTTGCACTTAAAAATAGTAAAACATACTTCTTGCTAAAAATGATCAGTTTCTTTCCTTGGTTGGAAATTACCACAGGGGCTTCACTAAATGAACCTCTCAACTATCACGTGTGTTCATTGCATATTAAACAATACCCTCAACTTGACTACATATTGGAAAATACCGCTAAAAATCACACTATTTAACCTCCTACCAATATGAACCCACGTGGTATGGTATTGCTCCCCTAGTTAAGCCCCCATGGAAATTAACAATGAAATTGTAGACTTTCCCTTATGTGCATTGATGGTGAATGATTTTCCATCCTTGATGATGTTGTACTAGTTGGTTCTTTGCATGAAGATTCCATCTCTACATGTAAATATAATAACTTCCAAACACCACTCCACACACGTCAATCATAACTACATTTAGTTCTACTTAATCAATAAAATCTACAATGATAGAATATATTATTTTAAACACATTGGCTACCTTTATTTTTTCTGCCTTATTTATCCATCTAAATGGATATAGGATTGAATGATCACAGAATTCCAATCCCAGCTTTTTGATGAGTTCTGTTGGAATGACATTTTCTAGTGATCTAGGTTTGAATAAAGCATCAATATTTGTCTTCTTGACCTGTATCTTTTTGTCGAAGAGTTTGATTTTTCCGTTCTCTTCCCAAATTTGTTGAACGCTACTCACATTCACCTCCTTTTTCATTGATGTACATATGATCTCCTCATCCATGTCCAAGATAATTTCAACTTGGTTTCTTAGATCAATGGTCATGAGGTTCTTATTATTTGCAACTTTATTTTTGTTATTTGGGTTAATATTTTAGTGCAACTTCCAACACTTATCCTTTGTATGATTACCAATGTTACAATGGTTGTAGTGGTTTTTTGGACCTTTGCACTTGTGTGTTGTGCTTATTTTATTTTTATATTCCCCCCCTTTACACTTCCTCTTCCCTTCCTTAGAGAAATCATGGTGCTCCTTCTGTTTCAACCCACTGGATTTCCCATTCTTCTGGCCTATGCTTTCCAAATACTATGCATGTATGCAATTCTCCTCCATTGATCTAGGATTGAATAACATCACTTGCTTCTGAAGATCTCTGTGTATACCCCCCAAATAATTGAGTGCATATGTGTTCTTTGGGTAGATACCCAATATTATGGCCATATTTCTATATTCAATGGTGTACGCTTGTACATTATGCCCCCACCTTTTCCTGAAGTATTGCCATTGAATCCTTGGTCCTCTACATAACTAGTAGGCTAAAATTGTGACTTTTATGATGGTTTTGAAATCCTCCACTCTTCAAATTCAAGGTATCCTTTTGGATTTCCCACTAGATAAGGGCATGGCCTTCTAATTTCAACTGAAAAAATGGAATATTATGTCCTTTGTTTGTATGATGAGCACCAAAATATAATTGCCACAACCTATGATTTAGCATTGAAAGAGTGAGTCTTACATTAATATAGCTTCATTTTGACATTTTCTTCCATTTTTAATAAGGATTGGGAAAGATTCATGATCCTCGAACTAGGTTAATCAGTTTCAAGTTTTTCCTTAGATTCCCTCTCTAATTCTTCTTGATCTATCGATTTCCCCTCTAATATTACCTCCATATTATAACTTCCATCTTCTTTGAATAGCCCAAAATTATTGGTTAGATTCACTGTTAGGAGGCTTACATTATGATTTATATATGTGACTCATGCTTCAAACTACGCAAAGGTCTCCACTATGGGATCATAAGGGATATTAGTAAATTCGTCAGCCATGACTAAGATTTTATGACTTTCATTTTAATACATTCAATCCCTTGCAAATCCCAAAGAAACCTGCTCTAATACAGATATGATTTGTAAACGTTTGTGAATATTCCATTAGACAATTCATCACAATAGATCTACCGAAATACATAAAAAATCTTAATCTACACTATGAGGGTTTATTTCTTCTTATATTTCCAGATTTGTTAATTACTATTTATTGTGTATGGATGGGAATTATACTTATAAAGAAAATAGAGAACAATGAAATAAAACTCACAAACCAAAAATTAGCACAAGATATAACTCGGAAACCCTTTTAGGAGAAAACCTAGCTTTAAGTTGAGGTCACTCTTCCGTCTTCTCTAAATGGAAAAATTTGTGCAAGTACAAAAAAGTGAGTCTTGTGTCTCATGGTGTACTACAATGCACAAATACTCTTTGTTTTCTCTCCCTATCCACTCTCATCTACTCTACTCATCTATGGAACAAAATGCATGAATAGAATTAAGGCTCGTTTCCTCCTAGTGGTTGGTTATATTATAGTTTGGTAACCTACTAGTAGTTAATTTTGACTCCTTCAACTCTTAAGTGGAGTTAAAATATGGCTCCTTTAAATTCTTCTTCATCATGATGATGTGGCTAGCCCCATTTTCATGAATAATGCTGGCTGATATGGCATCCTCTTGAATTATGGTGGTCAAAAAAGGAAGATCATCTTTTGAGTGGCATAAATTTTGCATACTAACTCTAATTGAAGCGATTCTTATGCAGTTAGAAAGGCGTCCATGTGTAGAATAGAATAAGGAGGTGCAACACTCAATGGAAATTTTTTACCCCCAAAATATTTCATTTGATGCCTCAAACTACTTACAAAAAGTTTCAAATCACAATTTGCCAACCTACATCTCACTAGTAAAAATAGTCACGTGAATTGATTGCTCCACTTTTTCATACTAGAAACACTAATATGAATAACAAACAATATAATAATCCAACTAAAATAATAATACAAATAATAATTAAAAATAATTACATAGATAAAAATCATAAAAATTAAAACCCTTATTAATCATTCCAACAATTGTCTATCCGCTACAACCCCGCTTATAATGAAGGCCCATCCATCCCCTCACCCATGAGCATCATAGTCATACTCAGGGCACCATAGATAGCGCATCACATGGTTAGTTACATGCCTTCGAGGCCTAATGTATGTGCTAACTATTTTAAAATTTTTATTAATTCTTATTTGAATTTTCTTAATATACTAGCTTCTGTTTTTATATATAATATTATAAAAATAAATTTTATTTATTTTTATTTATAATACATTATCCCTAAAATATTATTATAATATTTATGACAAAATTTTTGGATACTACATTCTTTATTAAACATAAGTTGGTCAAATCTTTAAGAAACTTTATACCATTTTGTTGAGGGTAAGAATCTATTCTCGTTTATGTCATTATCATCCCTTAATAAGAAAGGAACAACTATTTAATATCCTTTATTTAATCTATTTTTATCACTTAATTGAATTTGAATTATTTGAAATCTAATAATTTTTTAATACTTTGAAAATTTAATATATAGATATTCGAAATAATTATCTAACCATATAATTAATATATTTATTTTTTACTATTAGGTTTTGTGTAATAGTTATTTATTGTAAATTTTATAGATAGTTTTACTAGTTTAATTAGTATCCTTAATTAAGCTGAGAGGTTTATTTTATAGCTCAGTATAAAAGGAAGTCTAACTCTTCGCGCCTTAAACAAAAAAAAAAAAAAAAAAAAAAAAAAATAAAAAAATAAAATAAATTATTATAAATATATTCAAATAATTAAAATAATATTGCCTATAAGAAAAAAAAAAGGTTGTAAAATAATAGAATAAAAAAAAAAGTGGAAAAACAAATGTTAACTAATTTATTTCATATATATCTATATATAGAAAAAAAATTAGACTTTTATGGTTATTTTTTTATTTGGTCCTATATATATTCTATTTAGCATTCAAAAATACAATTTAAACAATGAAAAATAACACATTTATTTTTCACTCTAAAATGTTTGCACATGGAGAAATTTAATCTTTCTGGACTCATGTTAGATGCTTACTTAAGATGGATCTATGCTGGTTCTACAAGGGGATGTATAAGTTTCTCCATCCATCCATTCCCTTTAAAATAAAAATAAAAGTTAAAAATTATGTTATGAATAGAAAAATAATGTCGACAATAATAATAATAATAAAATGAATATGTTATAAAGTAATTAGAAATAAAAAAATTTGTGAACAACATGTTTAAATCTTATAAATTGGTCTTATATATACTCTATTTAGCATTAAAAATAAAATTAAACAATGAAAAGTAACACATTATATTTTACACTAAAAAAATTTAGATGTGAAAAAAATAATCTTTAGATTTATATTAAATACATACTTAAAATAAATCTATATTAATTTTAAAAATAACATTAACTTAAATATAATTAATAGTGAACAAACTTGTTTAATATAAAACAAGGTTAAATGTAAAACTTTCAAGTTCGGAAAATCCCTTCAAATAAGAATTCGCAAGAAAATTTTTATTAAAATGTTTTTATCGAATTGTGTGCACCAAATTTTGAAATATGTGTTTCACATAGGAATTTGTTGGGTATACGACCAAAGTCCCACATTGACTAGAAGTGGGGAGGATCATGGGTATATAAGGATGGACAAATATCTCCATTGGTTTCCATTCTGCTGTTTTACAAGAACCTTACCCATTCCAACAATTTTACAGAGTTTATCATCACCCAAACGAACTTGTCCAAAATCTCCTTGAACATAGTCATGAAAGTATTTCTTATCAGGTGTGGCATGGAATGAGGCCCCTGAATCTACCGCCCAGGAATCAGTAATATTTCGAAAGAAAGAATCAAAGCATCTTGTAACACCTCACCTGTCACATTTTCTTCATAATTGTTTTCTTGTTGTGCATCTCCTTCTTTTCCCTTTCGAGATCTACAATCTTTCTTTAGGTGTCCTTTCTTTCCGCATTTCCAGCACACTATCCCCAACAAATTGCTTGTACAACTGAATGTTTGGCAATGGGGAGTTTGTAAATAGTTGGATCTTGTGTTGCACTTTCCTCTTGAGTGGCAACCCTTTAAGCTCCTCAAACACTTTCCTATATGCTTGTAGCAACTCTTCCAATTATTGTTTCTATTTTTTATTATAGCCCTCTAGGAATGAGTTTTCTCTCACTAACTCTTCTATAGATTTATTTTCACTTAAAAATAGTAAAACATGCTTCTTTCTAAAAATGATAAGTTTCTTTCCTTGGTTGGAAATTACCACAGGGGCTTCACTCAATGAACCTCTCAATTATCACGTGTGTTCATTGCATATTAAACAATACCCTCAACTTGACTACATATTGGAAAATACCCCTAAAATTCACACTATTGAACCTCCTACCAATATGAACCTAGGTGGTATGGAATTGTTCCCCTAGTTAAGCCCCCATGGAAATTACCAATGAAATTGTAGACTTTCCCTTATGTGCATTGATGGTGAATGATTTTCCATCCTCGATGATGTTGTACTAGTTGGTTCTTTGCATGAAGATTCCATCTCTACATGTAAATATAAGAACTTCTAAACACCACTCCACACACGTCAATCATAACTACATTTAGTTCTACTTAATCAATAAAATCTACACTTATAGAATATATGATTTTAAACACATTGGCTACCTTTATTTTTGCTACCTTATTTAGCCATCTAAATCGATATAGGCTTGAATGATCATAGAACTCCAATCCCAAATTTGTGATGAGTTTTGTTGGAATGACATTTTCTAGTGATCTAGATTCGAATAAAGCATCAATATTTGTCTTCTTGACCTGTATCTTTTTGTCAAAGAGTTTGATTTTTCCGTTCTCTTCCCAAATTTGTTGAACGCTACTCACATTCACCTTCTTTTTCATTGATGTACATATGATCTCCTCATCCATGTCTAAGCTAATTTTAACTTGGTTTCTTAGATCAATGGTCATGAGGTTCTTATTCTTTGCAACTTTATTTTTGTTATTTGGGTTAATATTTTAGTGCAACTTCCAACACTTATCCTTTGTATGATCACCAATGTTATAGTGGTTGTAGTGGTTTTTTGGACCTTTGCACTTGTGTGTTGTGCTTATTTTATTTTTATACTCCCCCCGTTTACACTTCCTCTTCCCTTCCTTAGAGGTATCATGGTGCTCCTTCTGTTTCAACCCACTGGATTTCCCATTCTTCTGGCCTATGCTTTCCAAATACTATGCATGTACGCAAGTCTCCTCCATTGATCTAGGATTGAATACCATCACTTGCTTCTAAAGATCTCTGTGTATACCCCCCAAATAATTGAGTGCGTATGGGTTCTTTGGGTAGATACCCAACATTATGGCCATCTTTCTATATTCAGTGGTGTACTCCTATACACTATGCCCCCACCTTTTCTTGAAGTAATTCCATTGAATCCTTTGGTCCTCTACATAATTAGTAGGCTAAAATTGTGATTTTTATGATGGTATTGAAATCCTCCCACCTATTCAGTGGAGGGTCTCTCTTCAAACTCAAGGTATCCTTTTGGATTTCCCACCAGATAAAGGCATGGTCTTCTAATTTCAACTGGGAAAATGGAATATTATGTCCTTTCTTTGTATGATGAGCACTAATGCAGGAGCATCAAGACCATCTTCATTTTAAATATGGAATAAAAAGGGGGGTGTGATAATTTTAAATATTTTGTTACTTTTAATAAAATAGGGAGTGTTTTTAGGCATAAAGCAGTGAATGTGGATCATTACGGGATAAGGAAAGCTTTTCTATTTTAGAACAGGGAAAAAGATAGGAAAAAGCCTCAAGATGCTTTTACCATATGTATACATTGCATGTAGACTCTTAGATCTTTTAGTTGAGTGATTCTAGATCATGCTTAGTTTTATAAATTAGAAATCCTCAAAAGACATAGGGAAATTAGAGAGAGGGAGGAGTGAGGATGAAAAAGGAAAGGCCATGAATAGGCCATGATTTCTCTTGTAAATAATTTATTTCTTAATTAATTATTCCAGTGATTTTATGTGCATCGGTATTGTCTCGAATTTTCAGGATTTTTAATATTTATCAGGGATAATATGCTGGATTTACTGTGTATTGCAATGCATGGTTATATGCATAGACAGAGTTTAAAGATTCTGGGTTTTGCAGGGTTGACCTGGCATCAAGTGGTATCAGAGCAGGAATAGCTCTTTTTGAAGGTTCAAGTGTTTTTGTTAAGTTAATTGCATGTGATGATTTTTGGGACTGATGAATATTGATTTACAGGAATAGTGAAGAAATCTCAGCGGGAGGAAGGACAAGTGAATGTGGCAGAACCTAAAGATTCAACAGAGGTTGAATAAAGTTGCGGATGAGGGAAGCCTACAGGAGCAGTGGAGGATGCTCAAAAGGTTTCAGCAGAGGAACTATGATTACCAAAAGACCAGATTCAGAGGGAAGGATTGGTGAGATAAGTGGCAACAAAAGAGTTTGTTGTGGCAGAGGCTTCATGCAACTCATAGGGGAGCAACTCATGGCGAAGGAGATGACTATTAAAAGTCATAAAGGAGAAAGCAGAGGTTCAGAAAGAGGCCACAGAAGAAAGGAGGAGAAATATGCCAAGGCGAATGGTAGAAGACAGCAGTTGACTGAGGAAGAGTATGAGAAAGAGAAAGCTGAGATAGCAGTTCATCTTGAACTATTGATGGATTTGTTGTAGGAAAATGTGAGAGAACAGAGACATGGTTTACTAATGAGGAAGAGAGTGAAGTGGCAGAGGCTAAAGCAGAAAAGAGATTTACACATGCAGTTAACAGAAGAGAGGATTATTAATGATTTCTTGAATTATTGGGCAGATCCAGATGAGCTGGATAATGTGAACTCTTGTGTTTGTATAGCTGAAAATTGTAGTGTGATTACAGGTGTTGAAAAGGATGTGCAATCTTGTGAAACTGTTACAGTACAAGAGGAAATTCTTATGGATGCTGAAGAAGTGAATCAGTCTGTAGCAGGGATAAGTGAAGAAACAATTGAAACTGTTGAACTTGGTGATTTTGTGCAAACTGAAAGTTTATGTATGAATGAAGGTAATAATATGCTTCAACGATGCTACAGAGGAATTGCATTATTAGAATATTTGTTGGAGAATCCACAGTATGACAGGGAGATTACAGAAGAAAGAGTTAAGTGTAGTGAACAAGAGGGAAACGTTGCAGATGAAATTACAGATGACAAGCAAAGGAATGTTGTAGAGGGACAGGAAGATTGGGAGGCAGCAACATCCACAGTGACAGCTAAAACAACATGTGGGGTGAAATTTATAGTGACAGCTGAGACAACATTGATAGTAGTAGAAGAGGCACTCATGCCTTATGATTTTCATTCTAACAATTGTTTTGTGAGTACAGGTCTTATTGAAGAAGCTGGAGAAAATCTGTTCCACAAAGAAATTGAACTGATGAGACGGATGATGATGAAGGAGTCCTGGAAGAGACTAGCAGCAGTGAAGCAAAAGAGAAGCAGCAAAAGGAAGACAACAGAAGATTGCAAGAGTGCAGCTAGTGGAGCAAAGCAACATAAAGTGTGGAAACAGGGAGAAAAGCAGCGAGCAATAGCGCATGAAGACTTGCAGAACAAAGTATGGGATCCAGGCATACACAGATCTGAACACATGATCAGGGGATCATGATTCATTTTAAGGTTGAGTGTATGATGCAGGAGCATCAAGACCATCTTCATTTGTAAATATGGAATAAAAATGGGGGTGTGATAATTTTAAATATTTTGTTACTTTTAATAAAATAGGGAGTGTTTTTAGACATAAAGCAGTGAATGTGGATCATTATGGGATAAGGAAAGCTTTTCTATTCTAGAACAGGGAAAAAGATGGGAAAAAACCTCAAGATGCTTTTACCATATGTATACATTGCATGTAGACTCTTAGAGCTTTTAGTTGGGTGATTCTAGATCATGCTTAGTTTTATAAATTAGGAATCCTCAAAAGACATAGGGAAATCAGAGAGAGGGAGAAGGAGTGAAGATGAAAAAGGAAAGGCCATGAATAGGCCATGATTTCTCTTGTAAATAATTTATTTCTTAATTAATTATTCCAGTGATTTTGTGTGCATCGGTATTGTCTCGAATTTTTAGGATTTTTAATATTTATCAGGGATAATATGCTGGATTTACTGTGTATTGCAATGCATGGTTATATGCATAGACATAGTTTAAAGATTCTGGGTTTTGCAGGGTTGACCTGGCATCAAGCACTAAAATAAACTTATAATTGCCACAACCTATGATTTAGCTTGAAAGAGTCAATCTTACATTAATATGGCTTCATTTTGACATTTTCTTCCATTTTTAATAGGGATTGGGAACGATTCATGATGCTCAAACTAGGTTAATCCGTTTCAAGTTTTTCCTTAGATTCCCTCTCTAATTCTTCTTGATCTATCGATTTCCCCTCTAATATTACCTTCATATTATAACCTCCATCTTCTTTGAATAGCCCAAATCTATTGGTTAGATTCACTGTTAGGAGGCTCACATTATGATTTATATATGTGACTCATGCTTCAAACTATGCAAAGGTCTCCACTCTGGGATCATAAGGGATATTAGTAAATTCATCATCCATGACTAAGATTTTATGACTTTCATTTTAATACATTCAATCCCTTGAAAATCCCAAAGAGACCTACTCTAATACCAATATGATTCACAAACGTTTGTGGATATTCCATTAGACAATTCATCACAATAGATCTACCGAAATACATAAAAAATCTTAATCTACACTATGAGGGTTTATTTCTTCTTAGATTTCTAGATTTGTTAATTACTATTTATTGTGTATGGATGGAAATTATATTTATAAAGAAAATAGAGAACAATGGAATAAAACTCACAAACCAAAAATTAGCATAATATATAACTGGGAAACCCTTTTAGGAGAAAACCTAGCTTTAAGTTGAGGTCACACTTCCCTCTTCTCTAAATGGAAAATTTTTTGCAAGTACAAGAAAGCGAGGCTCGTGTCTCATGGTATACTACAATGCACAAATACTCTTTATTTTCTCTCCCTATCCATTGTCATCTACTCCACTCATCTATGGAACAAAATGCACGAATAGAATTAAAGCTAGTTTCCTCCTAGTGGTTGGTTATATTATAGTCTGGTAGCCTACTAGTAGTTAATTTTGACTCCTTCAACTCTTACCTAGAGTTACATTATGGCTCTTTTAAATTCTTCTTCATCATGATCATGTGGGTAGCTCCATTTTCATGAATAATGCTGGCTGATATGGCATCCTCTTGAATTATGGTGGTCAGAAAAGGAAGATCATCCTCTGAGCGGCATAACTTTTGCAAGTGATATTTATGACGTTAGAAAGGCGTCCATGTGTAGAATAGCATAAGGAGGTGCAACACTCAATGGAAATTTTTTACCCCCAAAATATTTCATTTGATGCCTCAAACTACTTACAAAAGTTTCAAATCACAATTTTCCAACCTAAATCTTTCTAGTAAAAATAGTCTTGTGAATTGATTCCTCCACTTTTTTACACTAAATACACTAATATAAATAACAAACAATATAATAATCCAACTAAAATAATAATTACATAGACAAAAATCATAAAAATTCAAACCCAATGGCCATCCTCTACAACCCCACTTATAATGAAGACCCATCCATTCCCTCACCCATGAGCATCATAGTCATACTGAGGGCATCATAGATAGCGCAACACATGGTCAGTTACATGCGTTCGAGGCCTAATGCATGTGCTAACTATTTTAAAATTTCATTAATTCTTATTCGAATTTTCTCAATATACTAGCTTCTGTTTTTATATATAATATTATAAAAATAAATTTTAATTTATTTTGTTTATAATAGCATTGTCCCTAAAATGTTATTATAATATTTATGACAAAATTTTTGGATACTACATTCTTTATTAAACGTACATAAGTTGGTCAAATTTTTAAGAAACTTTATACCATTTTGTTGAGGGTAGGAATCTATTCTCCTTTATGCCATTATCATCACTTAATGAGAAAGGAACAACTATTTAATATCCTTTATTTAATCTATTTTTTATCACTTAATTGAATTGGAATTATTTGAACTCTAAAATTTTTTAATATTTTGAAAATTAATAATATATAGATATTTGAAATAATTATCTAACCAATATAATTAATATATTTATTTTTTACCATTATACCTAGTTATTTATTGTAAATTTTACACCTAGTTATTTATTGTAAATTTTATAGGCAATTTTACTAGTCTAATTAGTATAATCAAAGAAAATACAATATTTTTAACTCTCTAGTATTTTTAATTAAACTGAGAGGTTTATTTTATAGCTGTATAAAAAGACATGTAAGTTTGTCCAACCCTTCTTGCCTTAAAAAAAAAAATGTTCTAAAATAGTAAAATAATGTTGCTTATAATAAAAAAAAGTTGTAAATTAATTAGAAGTAAAAAAATGTGTAAACAAATGTTAACTAATTTATTTCATATATATCTATATATAGAAAAAAAATTAGACTTTTGTGGTTAATTTTTTTATTTGGTCCTATATATACTCTATTTAGGATTCAAAAATACAATTTAAACAATGAAAAATAACACATTTATATTTCACTCTAAAATGTTTGCACATGAAGAAATTTGATCCTTCTCGACTCATGTTAGATGCTTACTTAAGATGGACTTATGCTGGTTCTACGATGGGATGTGTAAGTTTTTCCATCTATCCATTCCCTTTAAAATAAAAATAAAAGTTAAAAATTATGTTATGAATAGAAAAATACTGTGGACAATAATAATAATAAAAAAATAAATATGTTATAAAGTAATTAGAAATAAAAAAAAAAATTGTGAGTAACATGTTTAAATCTTATAAGATGATCTTATATATACTCTATTTAACATTCAAAAATAAAAATTAAACAATGAAAAATAACAAATTGTATTTTACTCTAAAAAATTTAAATGTAGAAAAAAAATAATCTCTAGATTTATATTAAATTGTTGTTCTGGTTTTTGGTTTACAACGTTTTGTGTGATGTGAGTTCAATTCTGGTTTTGGTTTACAACGTTTTGTGTGATATGACTTCAATTCTGTTTTTGGTTTACAATGTTTTGTGGAGTAGGCTTTCACAAATTTTTAAATATGTTCTTCGCAATGATTTCCAGTTTACACAGTTCCCATCGAGTGTTTGGCAGAACCCATCGTTTTTATTTTTCTGATTGTCGAGCTTTGGCTAGGGATGTCTTACCAACTCTGCCGGTGAATGTCTAGTTGCTTATATTAGGTCAAGTTACGTAGAGCTAGGGCATCGGCGGTCCTTTGTCACTCGTTCAAATGAAGTCTTTCACCACTTTTTTAAATATATTAAACATGGAGTACTATAACCATTTTCCGTATTTTAGTAGGGGCGGCAATGAAGGCTGGTCTTTATATTTATTAATTCTTTTTTTTCCAAAACAAGGACTATATTATAACTTATCGGTACTCATATAAAAAATTTTACAAAGAAAATAAGATATTTATTATTTTAAGGAAATAATAGTTTTTATTTTTTAATTTATTAATTTCATTATAATTGAATAGATTTATGAAAATTAATTAGCTTGGCATTTTCAATTTCTTTCTGTTTTTTATGGCAAATAAGAAAATAATTTTATATATTAATTTAAATTTATCTTAAACATAAATTTATAAAAAGTAAAATAGATCAAATTTTTTGTAGTGCAAATCTCTATTAGAAGGTAAAATTTGAAGAAAGATTTGCATCTCAAAAGATTTTATTCTTCTAAATACTTATATATACATAGATATATATAGTTTGTGCTAAGCATAAAAGAAATTGCACATGTTCTTCATTTTTAGCAAAGCACCAATATGTGTATGTGGGTGTGTGTATACAGTGTATCAACTATATGTTAAGGAATGAACGAATTGTGCATCTCCTTCATTTTGAGCAACATGCCAACAAAATGTTCAAACCATACAATTCTATGTGACAATGATGTATTTTTTGATTATTTAAATTGCATTTTTAAATGTATAGTTCCTTCAAATATTTTTGGCCACTTATATTGTGTAGATTACAAAGTTTAGACTCGTAATTTCATCTATTTTAATGTAGTTTGAACAAATTTGAATAAAATATATAACTGCAAAAAAAACCAAAACCTAGAATAGTTATTACCCTAAATGTTTTAAGAGCAAATGCTTCATCCTAAAGGGTCATAGGTTCAAATCTATGTACATGTTGCGAGGTAAGTCTGTTATCCCATAAACAAGGGGGTTTTATACACCAATCTAGTATCCTAGTATCTGGCTTGGTTATACCTTTAATATTAACTTCTTATTATTATATATGCATATTGACTTTGAACAATTTTATTCAACCTAGAGTATTAAAATATTTAAAAAAAAAAATATTATAGTTTTACTTTCTAGGTTAAATGTTATCTTTGTTATTAAACATTTTTAAATAAAACCTCTTCACTTTACCCTAATATAGAATTCTGTTTTAGATGAATACGTATTAAAAAAAATTATATATAAATAAAATGACAAATTTCAATTATATTAAAAACTCATATGAGTAAAAAAAATGAAACTTCTTGCTTTCATTTACTTTTCCTTTCTATAAATATATAAATCCATATACCTCTATATATAATGGTATATAATGGTATATATGATTGGATATAAAGTAAAATTAAGCAAGTGACAATACCTTCAAATTATATTTTTCTAACTTTATAGTTTATAAATCCATTATATGCCATTATATATGATTGGGTATAAATAAAGTTAAGCAAGTGTCAATGTCTTGAATTTAGATTTGTAACTTTATTATATACCATTATATATGATTGAGCATAAAGTAAATTTAAGCTAGTGTGGATGTTTTCAAATTAGATTTTTCTAATTTTATAGTTTAAAATTATATAAATGTCTATTGTATGATTGAGTATTAAAATAAAGTTATGCAAGGGTCAATATCTTCAAATTAAGATTTTTTTAATTTTCATAGTCAATTACATCTTAAATTAACAATAACATAAATATTCTAAAATTAAAATAAAAAATCATATATATGTGTATAAATTTAAATAAAGAAAGATACATAATTTAGAGTGTTAGACCCATGATTAAAACAATTTACATTTATGTAATACAATTTATTAATATTAAGTAAATTAATATTATTTAATAAAATTAATTAATTAATTTTTTATATATAATTTAAAAGAGTTATTTAAGATGTTTTCACAAAAAAAAACATGTCTTGAGCCATTGTCTTGTTTTTAAGAGATTCTTCATTTCATAAGTATATCATTTACTCAAATCTTATTCTTTATTTTTCTCATTCTCCTTCTCATTCTTTATATTGCACATGTTTCTTCTAACACCAAATCTAATGTCACTGCTCTACGTCTCCAACAATTTCCTATATATGTTATGTTTTTTTTTGTTAAACTTTATACATTTATGTGAAAGAAACTAATCTAG
>APFE031612548.1:0-20811 GCA_000404065.3 Pinus taeda
AAGTGGAGTTACCAGCAAATCAGTTCCATGACAGCCTTCCCCATCCACCCAGATTCATATCCATAAGAGTTGCATAATCTGATGAAGTCGAAGATCTTTAAAGAGTGCTAACACCAGTCATAAGAACAACTAATTTAGATAGCACAATCGATAGCTTCTCCTTAAGTAGCGTAGGTAGATTAAGCAGGAGATTGAGAAGGTGGTTCAGCCAGTTGAGAGGCACCGCCAAAAACCTTACACAGCAAAACCCTACAGAGAGGCACTGCCAAAAACTTTACACAGCAAAACCCTATAGAGAGTCACCGCCAAAAACCTTACAAAGCAAAACCCTACAAAGCCAGATCAATACATTCCTGAGAAATGCCAGCCGTAAGGCTGCATAGCCTACATAACTACTTACAGATCCAATTATAGACCCATAGCTTCATAGCCTTCTTACAAATCCAATTCTATTTTAGAAGCAGATTTCTGTTTAATGCAAAAATTCAATGAATCTTTTTGATTTGTTAAGAAAGCACGGTGAAATTACTTTTGATGGCATTTTCGTAATCCATTTTGAATATCACAGAAAACGGATTCTGTGGACGGTTGTGATTGTTTGGGGTTGCGTGCTGTAATTCCCATTTATATTGCTTGGAGTTTGAGGAAATGCCATCTTTTAGTGGATAGATATGTTTGGACGGGGCTTTGAGGATTACTAATTTGCTGGTGAAATACAGTTTTTCCTAGAGGTGAAATAATTAAAATTGTTTTATTAAAATATTATTTAATTCAAAGCACATAGGAAACCTAGAATATCCCAATACAGTAGTACCAAGCCACATAACTAGAATTATACCTAAAGCTTGGGTAATGCCTAGGGTAGCGAGATATGCATATAAACATCATAAATAAATGACTGTACCTACAATCACATACCTGCAATCTACTGATGGAAGAGTTTTCCATGGATGATACCAGCAGTTGTAATAATAGTACCAGCAGTTGTCATTAGATTTACAAAAAGTCATCATAGCTGCTCGTCCCATAAAGAGCATGGCCCCGCGCCCAAAACAGGAAACCTGGAATATACTTGAAACCAACGCTTCCCTAAAGCAGGGCAGCGAGATATGCATAATACATTACAGTACTTGCAATCACATCATTGTCCCCTAAATAGTATTGCAGCACCGGCCCTGTGGTTGAATTTCCATTAGCCACTGGTGATTGAGAAACCTGGGACAGCGAAGTTTGCAACACCCTAGGGGAATTGCCTTCATCTCTACTTCACGAGCAACCATTAGTGGAAGTGCCTTCATCTTCTGTGGAGTTGGTTTGTGTTTATTTTTAATTCTGACACAAAGGCTAACATGTAAGTTATTTAGTATAAAAATATTTTAAAAAATACAATAAAAGGTGTACAATTATATTGATAAAATATGCATGAGAAACTGTTTAGTCAAAATAGGTATTTGGTGACAAATACAACTCTGGATTCCTGGGTGAAAATATTTCCCTGACCTGTGAACAGGGAAATATTATTTTTTATTAAATAATTTGAATATCATTGATTTGTTAGTTGTTTATTTTTGCTACAGAAGCTGCAGCCAAGAATGTTATGAGGTTGATAATGATGAGATAAAACAATCATACAATTTGACAAGGATGTCCTAAAACTGGTTTCACTTGGCAACAAACTTTTAGATAATCAAATATTTTTTTTTCTCTTAATAATTATGCAGCTTTATTAATTATATAGCAACTTGTTTTCTCTTTCCATGTTTTTTTTTTTTTAAATTTCAATAATAATTATGCAGTTTTATTAATTATATGGCAACCTATTTTCTCTCAATGTTTTAAAGTCTCTCAATGTTTTATTTCTTTAAAGTTTCCCCTGTAACATTTATTATTTTTATGCTTAGAAATATATTTACCAAGAATTTAGGTTATAATTTAAAAAATAAACATATATTTTATTATTATATATTTTATGAAGAGAAATATATTTATCAAAAATTTGTTGGGTTATAATTTAGAATTTCTAAAATTAACATGTATTTTGTTACCATATTGGGTTATCATATTCATGTCCATGTAAGTGGAACGTTTCTCTTTTCCCTTGACTTCACTGTAACAGGTTCAACATTCCTCTGTTTTCCCTTGACTTCACTGTAGATGTTTCAACATTCCTCTATTTTCCCTTAACTTCACTGTAGAGGTTTCCCTTGAATTCACTGTAGATGTTTCAACATTCCTGTATTTTCCCTTAACTTCACTGTAAAGGGTTCATATGCACATCAGAGTGTCTCCTTTATCATTGAAGAACAAGAAGGCTTCACTGATTAGATTGAAAATAGGCATCAACAACCAAGAAATTGTTTCAACATGGATTGAGAAGCCTTTTCAGTCTTGAGCATCTTCATTACCAAACCATCATGGTCCTAACTATTTAATTAGGACATCATATGCAATAGTGGGCAACCCCAGAATGTCATGATATTGATGATGATGAGATAAAACAACCATAGAACTTGACAACGATCTCCTAAAACGGGTTTCACGTGGCAAAAAACTCTTAGATAATCAAAGATTATTTTTTTTTCTCTTAATAATTAAGTTGTATTATTAATTATATCTCAAAGTGTTTTCTCTTTCAATGTTTTATTATTTTTTAAGTTTCCAATGTAACATTTATTCATTTTTATGCAGAGAATTATATTTACCAAAAATTTAGGTTATGATTTAGAAAATAAACATGTATTTTATTATTATATATTTTAGGAAGAGAAATATATTTATGAAGAATTTGGGTTATGATTTAGAATTTTGAAAATAAACATGTATTTTGTTACCATATATTTAATGAACAGAAATATATTTACCAAGAATCTGGCTTATAATTTAGAATTTCTAAAATAAATATTTATTTTGCTACCATATATTTTATGAAGAGAAATATATTACCAAGAATTTGGGTTATGATTTAGGATTTTGAAAATAAACATGTATTTTGTTACCATATATTTTTTGAAGAGAAATATATTTACCAAGAATATGGGCTATGATTTAGAATTTCGAAAATAAACATATATTTTGTTACCATTATGATTGGTTACTCATTATTTTATTTTCTATTTCAATTTGAAAAATATATAACATTTAATTATTGAGAATTTTATTTACTTAATGAAATTTTATTTATAAAACCATATTACCAAATATGTTTCCTTACTTATTTTAGATATGTAATGGTTAAATTTAATTGTCGTTATATTGAATTTGCAAATTATATCATATTTGTATCACTTTACATACAATATTGTATCCATGTTTTTTCTTAATATTTGTCATGCATTATGGGTTTATCATTATATATATTATGGATTTTCTTTATGAATGACACATTTAATAATGTTACGGTATATTAACAATATCATTTCAATGTTTTATGTTGCAGAAAATTTATCAATATCAAAGTTGCTTGTGAGTGAGTCGAAGAGGTTATCTATTTTTATGTTTTGTAGTGTTGTAATTAGAAAAAAATATATTCTTTTATGTTTAAATGGGCCCATCAAAGAATGTACATGAACACAAACTATCATTAATAAAAGGAGTAATCCTTTTTTTTGTGTGGAGGGGAATTCGACCCCTCCAGAAGGCTCTTAGGAAGGTTAAATGGTAACCCTCCTTTGAGTTGTGTTCCTTGTGCTTATGGTTTTCATGATCTTTAATTTATAGTAACTCCAATATGCACAAAGTCAAATATTATCCTTTTATCATAATAATAATAATTTATAAACATGTTTTAAACATCTTACTAACATACACACAAATCACAAAATCATTTTTATTCACATAAATCATTTAATATGGTTTCAATGTTTTAAACATCTTCCCCACATACACACACAAATGCAAAATCACTCATATTCACATAAATCATTTAACATTTTTGCAATATTTTAAACCTCTTCCCAACACACACAAACTCATAAATCACTCTTATTCACCTAAATTATATAACAATTATAACCTCATTTTTTTTCATTTTTTTTGGTTTTGATTTTGATTTTTTTAAGATTTTGTTTCAATATTTATTTTTTATTTTTCTTGTTTATTTAATTATATATTTTTATCATAAGTATGTTAGTAGGATATTTATATTATGTTTTTTCTTCTTTTAATATTTATAAATAAATATAATTTAATATTGATATTGATATTTTTACAAATTTAAACTAAATACTAATATATTGTTTAGAGTGTCAGTGTTTGTAAATATTTAAGCTTATTTATTTGTATAAATTTATTATATCTAAATGTTTGTGTATTGGTTCTATTATTTATATACAATAAATATATGTTTATTTTTATATATATTAATGTATTTGGGTTATAATGTATGTTTTGGATTCTTTATTTTGTATGTATATGAATATATTATTTTCAAAATTGAGATAGTATTTTTATTAGTTGCATTTAGATAGTTAGAATTTGTTTGTTAAGGTTTTTATTTTGGTATGTATCAATGAATAGGATATCTACTTCTATATGATGTGTGTGAATGTATTATTAAGAGTGTTTGCATTATTTGTATGTACTTCTTTGGAGTGTTTATTCTTCTATGTTTATGAATGTCTCATTTTGCATGCTTTTGACTATTCTTTCATTGATTTGCATGTATATGCGTGTATTGTTTGAGTATATTTTGAGTGTTAGAGTGGTGGGTTCATTGTTTATGTGTATATAAATGTATCGTTTTTCAATAGTTGCTTGTATTATCTTAAGTGCTTTCAATATTCCTTCATTGTTTACTTGTATATGTATGAATGTATTCTTTGTTATACTTGTGTGTATATTATTTACTTGTATTCTTTGTATGTTATGAATCTATTCTTTGTTGCATGTGTATGTGTCTTGTTTATTTGAATTCTTTGTATGTGTATGAATATATTCTTTATGTGTATATGAATCTATTCTTTGCTACATTTGTGTGTGTCTTGTTTAATTGTATTCTTTGTATACATATGAATGTATTCTTTACGTGCATATGAATCTTTATTTGTTATATTTATATACATATTATTTATTTATGAGTGTAGTTTGTGTGAATATATATATTTTTAAATATTTATTTATATGATTAATAATAACTATCATTATTTTAATATTAATATATACTATTTAGAATATATTTGTAATTATATTAGTTTAAATATTTGAGAAATTATCTTTATTATTATATTATTATGATTTTTTTTTTAATTTTTAACATTTTTATTTTTTATTTTTTCATTTTAGTTTTTTTCCCTATCAAAATTTTAAATATTGATAATATTAATTTATCATTTTAAAATGAAAAATAATATACATATTAAAATAACATTAAAAAGTACATAATATCTCACGGATGCCGGTGAACGAGACAGGTTCTTGGACGATGGTGATGTGAGGAGTAGGCGTGTGGAGTACGCTATGCACCACCTAGCCTCACGTGTTGTCTGTATTCAATACCCTGGAGAGCTCATTCATGGCCGCGTTAATGCAGCTCGACATTCTAAAGGCCCCACTGCTCTAATCCGATGGCACCCCACCATTTCAATTTTGTTCCTTTCTCGCGCATGTTAGGCCTCCTCGTAGGTGCAGTGCTCTGCTCTGTGGATGATTTAGGATCCCATGGCGTACAGGCTTGCGAATTAGCTTCTTTGTTGGTTTTCCTGGATTGTCATAGCCCCTTCAGCATTCTCTTCAGTTGTGCGCCCTCCAACTATCTCAATTCTCTGGTAAACTTGTTAACTCTCCCCCTTCCAGTCTCCCCTGTTCAGCAAAGAATTGTTGTCTGTCCTGTTCTTTATGCTCTGGGTAACATGACTATCCTGCGACAAAGAATGGGTTGCCATAGGGGTGGAGTATGTGGTCGTCCCTTACGCCAGGCTTCATCCTCTTCCACTAATACATTCCCCGCCTCTTCTTCTGAAAGTCATCTTGCTCCCAGACGAGGTCGTGGTCGCGGCCAGGGACATTAGGTCGCAATATCGAACCCCAATAATGCTCATGAGCACTCGGCCCGCTTTCAAATCCTTTGCACGCTAAGCAATCATTCTTTCATTGCTACTATCACGATTCAGCTAAGTGAGGGTGCAACAGGCATGGGTTTGGCAACTCCAAATGCTTCATCGAAGCCAAGGGTGGAAGATTTTCGAAGCACCTCTCAGAATCCGTGCCAGAAGGGTGATGTTCCAAAGAGCTCTGTTTTCCAGGTTAAGCCTACTCTAACGTGTTCAAAACTTCCAGGTGAAGGGGGTCCGCCGAAAGAAGAGGGCCTTCCCTCTCATTATGACGACCTCTCCAATTTCGGTTGTTGGATTGTGGAAGAATTTCCTCCCATGGCTCGTGATGCTTGATCAATTTGTCGTTCTCTTTTCCAGTTATCATGTCTGTTCAAGGGGAAATGCTCAGTTGTTTTCTGCCTATGTTCAGTTGTCTTCCCTCAATGTTAACAGTTCGAGTCAATAGTATCACCTATGTTAAACAGTTTTGGAACTCCAGTCAGTGTGCGTTTTGTCATGGAGGTTCCGGTTTAAAGGCTCCAGTAATAGTTTTAGTTCTAGTTGGTTTGCTGCTAGTTTCTGTGGGTTATCTTTCAAATCTGTCATGTGAGTAAGCCATTTTCCAGGCTATACCTCTTGAGGCTACCGCCTCGTTGTAAAAAAAAATTGTATCAATAATAGGAGAGACTTATTCAAAAAAAGAGAGTACATAATATCATCCTTCTGAGTACAACCCAATTAGTGATTATTGTGTTATAAAATATTATGGAAACCATGAGACCAAGATTCAAATCCCAAAAAAGAAGAAACAATAACATGAGATTTATAATATCACCAATTTGTAATAACACATCAATTAATTATTTAATATTAAAATCAATACAATATAATTATTAATTTTATTTAAGTTATTAATTTTAATAATGTTCTTTTCATATACAAAATTTAATAATTGTAAAAAACAATAATTTAAAATTTTATTATGAATAAAATGTTTAAAAAAAAAAAAAAAAATACTTTTCAATTTCATAACATACTAATTAACTTATGAAATAAATGTAATTGTCAACATCATAATATCTATACTCAATCTTCATCATGTGCATAATATAATGTTAATTTAAACATTCATAATAAACCTAATAAATGTGTTTTGTGTGAAAATGTCACATTGTAAGTCAATATGTGTAATGTTTGTGGGTATGTGTATGTTTGTGTGCACCCTTTTATTGTTGTGTGCATGTGAGTGATTATGCCTCATTGACAATGGATTATGTCGATGCGCGTCAGTGGTTAGTCCCATGCTAATGATGGACAGTTTTTGGGGTCATATAAGCTCTCACCATCACGTGGATGACCCTGTTAGTAGAGATTTTTCATCTCCAAGCCAATAAGAGCTTTCTATATAATACCTTTTAATTTATTTAAAATATAACATTAACTTCAAAACATTAAAATAGTCTTTTAATCATATTTAAATAATGTTTTTATTTAAAAACCAATTTAAATATACCAACTTAACCATAATATATTATATAATATATATACAAATTATTAATAAATTATAATAATTTTTATTATAAGAAATATATATTTGTTTTGAGAGGAGATCTCTAAATTAGTATGATAGAAAAGTAATGATAATAAAAATAAATAACTAAATAAAAAGATTAATGTAATGTAAGTATTTTTATCTAGTCAAAAAAAATCAAAATACAAATAACAAAATAAAAATAAACCTAAAAAAAAAATCCAAATACAAAATAACATAATAAAAATACCCCGGATGTGGGTGACTCTCCAGATGATTAATGTGATGGGACAGGGGTGGGGCGAGAAGGGACGCCACCTGCCCACCCTGTACAACAAAGATTATAGCCAATCGATGGATGATCCTTGGCATTTGGGTATCACAGTGTTTAAAGGCTTCACTGTAGGTGACTTTGATACTACCAGCCTCTCCTTCGATATGGTTTTCACCTCCACACGATCTGAACTATTCTGGACCTCGACTCTCTTGAATGCCATAGTAATGGAGGGTGCAATTCGAGGCAGGACTGAGGGTAACAAATCTAGCCTCTGTCATGGGATCGCTCTAGAGCCTCTAATGTTTTGTTGGTCGAGTTATGGCCTGGTGCATGCTGGCTCTAACGGATTGACACTGGAGACTAAGCTGGGTTTTTTCTTTGATAGACCTATGGAGCTGCCTCCGTCATTTCCCTCGATTTTCTCTAAGGCTTCAGGCTCTCGTTTGGTTGAACGTTTGATTTGCTCGTGTTCTACTTCTGTGGTTTCTCGGTCTTGTTCCAACAGCGCCGCTGCTGCTTTCGTTATGCCCTGTCTATGCCATAGGATGAGATGTTGCAGAGGTACCCCTCGGCGGGCGCCCTCTGGCCTGGCCTCCAATTCTCCCTCCCTCTCCAGCGATTTCACATCTGGCCATTACCCTTGCACTTGCAGTGGGAGAGGGCATCTTCATCTACCCAGCCATTACCCTAAGAGCCATCCTCCAGACTACTCGTCCTCTCCCTCTTTCAGCTCTGTGACTTTCACTTTCAATTGCTCCCTGAACCGTCCCAAGATTACTGCTCATGTTTCGGTGTTCTTTCTCGAGGAAGCCCAAGAGGTGGGAGAGTCCAACTCTCATCACGAGGGCCCTGGTTCGGTCTCTGTGTCGAATCCATGCTCTTTGCAGGCTACAGAGGTTCCAGCGAGCAATGCTGTTAACATGGTGATGGAGCCAGCGGCCCCGGGTCCATCTGAGAATGATGCTGCTCGTGCACGGGATCCGCCTGACTTCAGCTGGTGTAGAATCGTGGAAGAGCCTCCAGATGCCTAGTTCTTTCTCTGTTGCTTTGTTTCAGGTCATGCGGTCCATAATAGAGGGCAACTTTGTGCTACTGCTGATAACTTTTGTTAATGCTAATAAGCTAGGGTTCAAAATCTGTAAGCTCTGTAATATCCAGAAGATCATCACTGGTTCCCCTACGTGGGAATGGATTACAGGGTCTCGTCTAAATTCTTTGTCTTGGGCAGTTTTTTCTGTTTCTATCTGCCTCTCCTTTTGGGAAGTTGCTTTAGACTTCAGTCATGATGTAATTGTACCCCTTTAATGTGAATAGAGTAGTTTTATTTAGAAAAAAAAAACATAATAAAAATAAACCTATAAAAATAAAAATGACCCATGGTATTCATTCTGAACATACCCTATTTAAAGGGTGAAATTAAATTAGCCCAGATCTATTTTAACTCTGGAACTAAGAAACGTGGACAAAGAATAAATCTCTTTTCACTCTAAAAAATGTTTTCATCTAAAGAGATTAAAACATTTTTTATATTTAGATGTGTTAAAATATTTTTGATATTTAAATGTGTTAAAATGAAACCTAGACTAGTTATATTAATATCCAACTTTTTAATTTTATCATACATTTTACAATTATAAAATCAATTAATTAATTTTTTAAATAATATATTATTATATTTTATAGAACACTTTTAAATTATAAAATACAATAATAACTATAATAAAAATATATATAATATTTATATAATTGAAATTTCAAATACAATTAAGTTGTTTAGCCCACAGGGAAGGCGAGTTGGTAATCGCATGGCGGTGTAGTTCATTTATCAAGCGGACTCCATATTTGAGGTCACAAGTTCAAATCCCCCGGACTTACCTTGGTGACACGTTATAGCGGGCACGCGCGGAGCCCAGGGGTTATAGTGGTGGCGGCCAGAAACGACCTCGTGTCACGCGAGTTGCGAGATTGTCCCAGTTGTCGATTCCTCTGTAAAAAAAAATAATAATAAAAAAAAAATTCAAATATAACTAAACCAATATTTTAAAAAATTATATCATTAATATTAAAAATATCATTTCAAAACTATTTAAAAAAATAATATAATAATAATATTGACCATATACTATTGCCATATTTATATTCCATCATAACTTAATTTAAATAATAATAATAATAATAATAATAATATACTATTTTATTTAAAGCATATTATTATGCAACATAACTTTATGTTGGATATGTTTTAAGGTTAAAGTTATGTTGGATAGTAATATGCTTTACATAAAATAGTATATAATTAATATTATTTAAAATTTTCCTTATATAGCTTTTGAAATGATAGTTTTTTTTTAATGTTTAATGATATAATTTTTAAATATTGGTTTAATTATATTTGAAATTTGAATTATATAAATATTATATATATTTTTATATATGTTATTATTTTATATTTAAATAATTATAAGTGTCTACAAACATAATAATATTTATTAATATATATATATAATTTATTTATTTATTTATTGTATAAATATTTAAGATCGATAAAATGAAAAAGTTGGAAATTAATATAATTAGCTTAGATTTCATTTTAACACATCTAAACATCAAAAATGTTTTAATCTTTTTATATGAAAATTTCTTTTAAATTGAAAAGAGATTTATTCTTTGTCCATGGTTCTTAGTTTCAGAATTAAAATGGATCTAGGCTAATTTAATTTCACTCTTCAAATAAGGTATGTTCAGAATTAATATCATGGGCCATTTTTATTTTTATTTTTATCTATATACGTATATTTATTTTGATTTTTGATTTTATTTCACTAGGTAATACGTACATTCTAATCTTTTTATTTATTTATTTATTTTATTATTATAATTTGTTGTCATACTAATTAGAGAACCACCTCTCAAAACAAATATATATATTTATATAATAAAACTATAAATAAATTTAATTTAATAATTGTTTTTATTTCAATATATAATAATATATATATATAGAGAGGAGAAGAGAGAAGAGAGAGAGAGAGGTTAAGTTGGTATATTTAAATGTTTTTAAAATAATAAAAAACATTATTTTAAATAGTATTTAAAAACTATTTTAATGTTTTGAAGTTAGTGTTATGTTTTAAATAAATTAAAAGGTATTATATAGAAAGCTTCTCTTGGTTTGGAGATGAAAAACCTCTACTAACAGGGTCAACCACTTGAAAGTGAGAGCTTATATGACCCCAAAAAGTGTCCATCATTGGCATGGCACTAACCACTGACTCGCACCCACACAATCCATTGCCAATGAGGCATAATCACTCACATGGATACATGCACACAACAATAAAAGGGTACACACAAACATACACATACCTACAAACATTACACATATTGATTCACAATGTGACATGTTTACACACAACACATTTATTAGATTTATTATGAATATTTGACATAACATTATATTAGGCATGCGATGAAGATTGAGTATAGAATTATGATGTTGACAATTACATTTATTTTATAAGTCAATTAGTATGTTATGAAAATTGAAAAGTATTTTTTTTTTTTTAAAGAATTTTTTTTTTTTTGTAGGCAAAGGTCTTACTCTTTTCTTTCTATTTTCAAATCAAAATTGTACATCAGGATTGGTGGAGCCAGCTACACGCCCACAAGGGGAAACCGAGTACAGCATCCACCTAAAGTTTTTAACCGCTGACCAAAAAAAAAAATACCAGAGTCTGTTTGTCCATGCTATATATACTAAACAGTCTTTCCAAGTTTTGATTCTGCTAATATACATATGACTGCTATCTATTACTAAACTTTGAAACCTGTATACTCTATCTATATTATGCAGATTCATCAAAAAAGGAAAAACAAAACAGTAATTACTCAGCTGCTTCCCCTGGACTCTGAGAAGTCTCTTTGTTGCCGTGTTTCTGGCCTTATTTAAGCAGCTGCTGGATCTCATCCAGCTTTTTCTCCTGCATCTCCAAGGTGATCTGCAAAAAGCGAAGCTCCCTCCTCAAATTTGGGACTCCCTGTGCCAACTCTGCCATCTCAGTAGCTGCCTGCTCCAAGGCCTTAGCCAATAGCCTTTTCATTACCCAGTAGATAAGTAAAGATTGTTTAAACAGGGACATTGTACCTCTAGTATTGCCAGGATCATGAACAAGAAATTCCCAGTCTTCCATTTCAGAGTCTGATTGGGCTTGGATGGCTTCCTGTTCCGTGTTTTGGATAATCCTCCTGATTCTGGGGCAGGTATTCTGAGAGTAGGCCCTCTCAGCTTGCTGGATTTTCTGCTCAATAGTCTGTCTAGCCCTTCTGCCTGGCCTCCTGCTCTGATCCCGTCTTCCTCCCCTGACTCCTCGGGCTCTGTTCGCCCCGCTACCTCGCCCATTACTCGGTTCTGGCTCACTGTTCGCTTGCCTATTCCTCGGATGTCGCCCTCTGTGCGTTACCCTTCTTCCACGCTGGCTCCGCTGATTTATTCCGATGGCATACTGTTCCCATTCCTTTGCGGTTCTGCTCTGCTCTCTGTTTTCATCCTCCTCAGAGTCGTCGAGGATCTCATAAATCTCCTCCACTCTCTCTTCTTTCATCACCTCTTTACCTTTCCTGTCTTTCTCTCTGCCCCGTTCCACTTCCATTTCTTCTGCTAGCCTGGCTCTCTTCCTGGTCTCCATAATACAGCTCACCAGGGGACAGTTTTGCTTCGCTCGGGAATTTCTCGTCGCTCCTGCGCTTCCTCTCGCTCTGCGGATATCAATAGTTTTCTTCTGATGCCGGGTCCTTTGCATGCAAGCTGATATAGAATTTCCTATCCTGCTCCTCCTACCTGTCCGATTGTCCTTACCATGCCATCTGTTATTTCTGCCTTCGCATTTCCTATCAGCTGTCTTGTTAGTTTGATTTCCATTTAAGGTCGCTGACATGTCCTTTCTTCCTCTCCGTCGGTTCTTAACTATGATTGGAGTGTTATGAGGTAGATTTTTCCTCACCGTTTTCGCACATTCCAGATTTGATCTCGCATGGTGATCAATGATCTCCCCCCAGGCCCTTTCTGACACTTATTAATTGCCTGAGCCATTTTCCCCATATCCCTAGTTTGTCGCACGAATGTTGCGACTCGCGAGTGTATCCTATTCATGATTATCCTTCGAGGCCTAGTCATGGTAATTATTAATAATATTGTCTAGCTCCTTCCATTCTCCATTGAGTTGTACCATCCTCCATAGGCTGTCAACCTTGCCATCTCGGCCTTTACAACCCCAGTTTGCGAGAAAATCCGCCGCTCGATTCCCATTTCTTTTCACATGAGTGAAGATCTTGTATTCCACTCCTTTCAGCAATTCTGCTATTTCATGGACGATACCAGCCGTTTGTCAGCTGCTGGTGACCTGTTCCCAATTCTTCCCATTATTCAACTTTTTCAAGATTTCAATTGCCATTTGGGAGTCCCCCTCGATCTCCAGATTTCTGTAGCCATTGTGTATCGCAATTTGCATCCCTTGGTGGACGGCCCATAGCTCAGCCTCGTTATTTGTCATTTCTCCTCCCCACTCGGCATAAATCCACTTAGTATTTTTTTGGCTATCCCGGAAGATTCCTCCGAATCCAGCATTACCTGGATTCCCTTTCGACGCCCCGTCAAAATTTAATTTTATGAAATTGTCTTTGGGGTAAACGAACTTGTCCTGGCTCTGATACCTTGCATTAATCCTCTCCGGCTGTTTGTTATGAACCATTTCATAATTTAGATTTAGATTTTTGAGGATTTGTTCCTCACCCTGTTCAGCCTTCCAATCCTCCATCTCCCATCTTTCGATCAAAATAGTTTCTCTGGTGAGATTAACAACCCTTTTCCATATCTTTTCTGAATTTTTACCCTTGTTCTGAAAAATTCTTCGGTTTCATTCCTTCCACACCATCGAGAGAACAAATCCTACCATGACATCCCAGGCTCTCCAAACCACTCTACATTGGAATTTTTCGTTCTGCCACAGGAAAATTATTTCTTTAGTTTCTTTCGGATACTTTCCAAGTTTGCAAAATAGCCTCCGTACTTCCCTCCATAGAATTCTGGTATAGTCACAATTGATTAATAAATGTTCCTGTGTTTTTGGCTCTCTGTTGCATAAGTGGCACCTTGAAGGTCCATTAAAACCTTTCTGTTGAAGGTTATCCCATGTCAGAATCTTATGTTTGGCAACCAACCATGCAAAAATGGTAACTTTCGGCCACTAGTTTTTACCCCAAAAGACTTTCCATTCTTGGGCTCTTTCCGTAGCATCCTGCTGATCTGTCAGATAGTATGCCTCTTTGACTGTGAAGGTTCCTTTTGTTGATTTCCCCCATCTAATGATGTCTTTCCTTGTTCTCGCCTTTACTTTCCTAGATTCAACTTCCTTCCTAAAAACCACCTGTTGCTCCTGATTTGTCTCAATATCCCAGTCCTCCAATGGTGTCCATTTCCACCAGATCCCATCCAGTTCGTTCTCTTTGCAGTAATTTTTAACATACCTGTGGTTATCACCGATTTTGTTTTGTATATCCTGAATGCTTCGGATGCTGTTCATTTTCTCCTTTGATGCCAATTTTCCTCCCAGAATTTGGCTTCCTTTCCAGCTCTGATTTCCTAGAAGATATTTTTGTTTACTATGTCTCTATTTTGAATAGCTAACTCCCAGATTGTCGATCCCTTCGGGGTTTCCTACATGCGGTAAATTTCCTCCGTTGAATTTGGCATATTGTATTTGTATCACCATAATTGCTTCCATAAGTCGTTACCCCCTCTCATTTATCGCCACCAGAGTTTAGCACCAAGAATTTTATTGAGTTTACCCGGGTCCCTTAGGCCCAGATCTCCCTCCTCCTTGTGTTTTATCAGATGCTTCTGGGAAGCTAAAGCCCACTTCTTCTGATTAGATGATCCTCCCCAGATGAATTTCCTTAGCACTTCTCTGATCTTGATACAGACTCCTTGAGGTACTTCCATGATCTAAAGAGGATATATAGGGATTGCTTGTAATACAGATTTAACCAGGACAATCCTTCCTGCAATGTTTAAGGTTCTGAAAGTCCAGTTAGCCATTCTATTTTTTAATTTGTCTAGGATTCCCTGCCAATTCTTCAATCTTTTAGAGCTGTAATCCAGGATATTTCCCAAGTATTTTTTTGGGAGGTCTCCTTGTTTGAAACCGAGCAATATGGTCAGGTGTCTTTTGACTGACTCCACCATATTAAATATAAAGGTGCAGGATTTATCCTTGTTAATTTCCATCCCAGAAGCCTCCGCAAATAAGTCAAGAGCCTTTTTCAGGTTTCTCACTTCCCTTAGAGTTGATTCCTCGAACAGCATAATGTCATCAACGAATTGTTGATGGGTTATAGGAAATTCATTACCCCACCACCTGAGCCCTTTGATGTTATCAGCTATTCTTTCTTGCTTAAGGTACCTACCCAGACCTTCAGCAGCAAGAATGAACAGGAAAGGTGATATGGCGTCGGGTTGTCTTACTCCTCTCAAGTCCTTAAAGGTTTTCAAAGGAGTTCCATTTACTAATATTGAGAATTTGGGGGTTGATATACAGCTGAGAACCAATTTTATCCATGTGTTACTAAACCCAAAGCTTCCCAGAATTTCTTCTAAGTATTGCCAATTAGTTCTGTCATAGGCTTTCGATAAATCTAGTTTTATCATCATTCCTTTTTGTTTCTTAGTCTTCATAGAGTGGATAACTTCTTGAGTAACTACTAATCCATCTAGAATTTGGCGTCCTTCCACGAAGCGAGTTTGTTCAGGGGATATTAGCTTCTCTAACAACGGTTTCAGCCTTTTAGCCATTAGAGAGGAGATGATTTTGTAAATAACATTGCAAAGGGCAATGGGTCTAAAACCCTTGGCATCCTCTGAATTATCAGTTTTAGGGATCAAGGTGAAAACAGTAGAGTTAAGAGTAGTCCATACCTTTTGGTTCATCCGGGATTCCTCTATCAATTCCAGAAATTCCTTGCCAAGAAATGCCAGCCCGCTTGATAGAAATCAACCGTAAAGCCATATGCACCAGGGGCAGTTCCTTTCTTCATGCTCATCATCACTTCCTCCACCTCGTCCAGACTAGCTGCTCTCATTAAGGCCCTATTCTAGTCATCAGTAACCATGCTGGGTATGGCCCTGCATATTTTCCTGATCGCTTCAGATCTATCCAATTGGGATTCAGTTAGAATTCCTTTGTGATAGTCCATCAACACTCTTTCAATCCCTTCCTGTTTAACAATCCTCTCCTCATTCTCCTTCTTGATTGAAAATATTATGTTCCTCTGTCGATGGTGAACCATTGTTTGATGGAAAAATCTGGTGTTCCTCTCCCCTTCCCTGAGCCATTTTATCGTGGACTTCTGTCTCCATAACACTTCTTCCTGCTTTCTCCTTTCTTCCAGTTTCCCCAGTATTATTCCTTCTTTTACGGAGCTTTCCTCTGTTCTTCCTTCATTTATTATCCTTTGTTGTATTTCTTCCATTTCTGTTTCCAGTTTTTGTTTTTCCTCCATAATATTTCCAAATTCTTCCTTATTCCACTTTTTTATCCTCTCTTTTAGCTCTTTTAACTTGAGTTGGAAGGTATGCATTTTACCTCTCCCTTGAGCTGTGCTTTGCTGCCACCACTCCTCGATCTTACCTACAAAGTCTGGGTGTCTAAGCCAAAAAGCTTCAAATCTGAAAGGCTTCTTGCTAATATTTGCCTTAATATCCACTTCCAGTCTAATCGGACAGTGATCAGAACCAAGAGATGGCATGATCTTTGCTTCTATGAATACATCTCTATTCATTATTGTTTCAGATACTAAAAAACGATCCAATCTGGAAGCTGTTTGGTTCTTGCCCCCTCTCCTGTTATTCCATGTGAAAATCCCATTGATGGTTGGTATATCAACTAGTCTCAGGCTTTCTATCATATCATTAAACAATTACATACTTTGGTCTGTTCTCCTTATGCCTCCCTTCTTTTCTTTGAGGGACCATATTACATTAAAATCACCTCCTACTATCCAGGCAATGTCCGGATAAAGTTTTTGGGTTGTTTGCAGATTCTTAAGAAAAATTTCTCTATCTCCCGGAGTATGTCATCCATACACTCCTGAAATTATTACCTTCTCTTTTGTACCTGCTATTCTTCCTAGACCCGTTAGGATTCTAGACATGCTGGTCCAATTTTCAAAAATTATTTCATTTAGGTTCCACAGTATTGCAATGCCTCCAGCTGAGCCAATTGCATCCTGACCCATGATTTCATATTGCAGCTTGCTATTTTTAATAATACCTTCCATCTGTTGCATGGTAATTTTAGTTTCTTGTAAAATCATTATACTTGGTCTTTCTTTTTTTAGTTTCTCCTTCATATATCTCTGTTTACCCTTATTTTTCAGCCCTCTAATGTTCCAGCTGACAATAATCATTTAAAACTTTTTGGAAGGGAAGGAAAATACCTCAGATAGAGGTATCACTTTTCCAGAATTTATCAAAATTTCCCCAACTATATGGATCGTTTCATTCAATGTTTTTCTTCCTCTTCTTTTACTGCTTTTTCCAGACCCGCCTATTCCCATCTGTTCTTTCCCCTGTTCTCCTGCAGTAGCATCCTGGTTCTCCATATTCCCCTTATTCCTTTATTTATATTTTTGAAAAGCTTCCTTATACATTTGTTTTTGCTGGTCTGGGATGAAACTCTCATCCAAGTTCTTCCATTCCTAGATTAATTGCTTCATAATTTTTTCCTCCTCTGCCTCGTTTTCCTGCTGATGTTTCGTCTCCATTTGGCTCTGGTTATTTTGTGTTTCTATCCCTTCAGCTAGTTCTTCTTTGCTCGTTTCTTCTTGTTCTGCCTTCTCTTCTCCTGATTCTTGGAAAATATCCATAGGTTCATTTTCTAGGTCTTCACCCTCGGCCATATTGTCTTCGTCTTCTTCATTATTATTCTGTAGAATTTTAAACTTGTTCTGACTTTCGATGCTTGGTGATTTCGTTTGTATTTGCATTCTTGCTCCTTCTCTGATTGGTTTCTTTTTCCTATTAACCTGTTGAAAATCTTTCTCTGTCTCCTCCTTTCTTTCTGTTGCCTGATGCTGTTCGTCTGATTTCTTTATGTAATCTTCTTCCTTATTTAGAGGGCATTGCCTAACTAAGTGGCCATATTCATGGCAGCGTCTACACCTAAAAGGAATATGCTCATAATCTAGTGGTTGCTGCCAAACCAAATCATGGTATTCCAACTCTATGTGTTCCGGAAGGGGTTCAGCGATATTCATATAAACACAGATCCTTGCGTAAGAAGTGAACTTACCTCTCCTTGTTGTGTCTGCTACCTTGACAAATGCCCCAATAGTTTTGTCGATCCCTTCCAAAATTTCAGGGTTCCAAAATTCCACAGGAAGTCCAAACAATCTGACCCAGATCAGGGCTTCCAGCATCTTTTCATTGTCAGGATTGTACCTTTCCTCCCAGAATTTCATGAACATGCCTACATTATTCATGAAGTATGGCCCTTCCTCAAAAACCCTCTCTTTATCCTCCAGATTGGCAAATATAGCTGTGAAAAATCCCTTTGCTCCCAATTTCAGTTCTATGTGGCCCTTTGGTTTCCATCTTTGATAGATCCATCTGTATAGCTCTCTTTCATTTCGACAATACCCTACAAACTTACAGACCAGGGCATGGTCTTTCATATAGCTGGTGTATTCCTCCAGAATATTGTTGGGTATTACATATCTCAGCTTCTTGTTTGCCCTCGGTAGGCATTTCTCGCCTGTCTTCAGTTACCACAGTTTTCCCATCATCGGTGGTTCCTTGTTATTCACCCTAGTCTCATTCTGGATGCCAGAACCACTTGCCTCTCCTGCAACTATATTCTTAAAGGAGGGGATCTCTCCCCTCCCCTTCTGATTCTCCATTTTTCCCTCAGCACTCGCAGATTCGAGGTTCTACCACGACGGCGTGAGGGAAATGCTTCTTCTCCTCTCTGCTTCGATTCCCCTGCACTCCCTCCTGCCCCCGATTTGCTCAGCCTGCCCTGCAGCTCTGCATGCCAGGTCTGCAAACCCTAGCCTGATACGCCCCGTGCTCTCCGCTCCGACATCCCCCTCCACTTCCCCGAATGTTTACCATTTTGAAAAGAAATTATTATCATTAATAAAATTTTAGAATTAATATTTTTTGCATATTATTAAATTTTAGTATTATGAAAAGAAAATTATAAAATATTAAAATTAGTGAATTTTTAAACAAAATTAATAAAATTTACTTAGTGTATTGATTTTAATATTAAATAATTAATTGATATGTGTTATTGGAGATTGATGATATTATAAATGTCATGTTATTGTTTCTTTTTTCGGGATTTGAATATTGAGTTTCATGGTTTGCATATTATTTTATAACATGATAATCATTAATTCAGTTTTACTTAGGGGATAATATTATGTACTTTTTAATGTTATTGTAATATGTAAATTATTTTTCATTTTAAAATGATAAATTAATATTATCAATATTTAAAATTTTGATATGGAAAAAAATAAAAAATGAAAAGCAAAATAATAAAAATAAATAATAATAATAATAATAATATTTTCTCAAATATTTAAACTAATATATTTACAAATTAATATTATAAATAATATATATGTATATATAAAAATAATGATAGTATATTTATAATCATATATATATATATATATATATCACAAAATACACTCATAAGTAAAAATAATGTATAAAATATAACAATAAAGATTCATATGCACATAAATGATACATTCATAAGTATACAAAGTACAATTAAACAAGAAAAATGCAAATGGAGCAAATAATAGATTCATACACGCATCAAGGACATATTGATACACATACAAAGAATACAAGTAAACAAGACACACACAAATGTAGCAAAGAATAGATTCATATATTCAATAATACAATTATGCAAGACACATACAAGTGTAGCAAAGAATATGTTCATACACACAAAGAATACAAGTAAACAAGACACACACAAATGTAGCAAAAAATATATTGAGATATGCAATAATACAATTATGCAAGACACATACAAGTGTAGCAAAGAATATTTTCATAAACATAAAGAATACAAGTAAACAAAACACACAGAAATGTAGCAAAGAATAGATTCATACACACATCAAGGACATATTCATACACATACAAAGAATACAAGCAAACAGGACACACACAAATGTAGCAAAGAATAGATTCATACACACATCAAGCACATATTCATACGCATACAAAGAATACAAGTAAACAAGACACACACACATGTAGCAAAGAATAGATTCATACACACATCAAGGACATATTCATACGCATACAAAGAATACAAGTAAACAAGACACACACAGATGTAGCAAAGAATAGAAGCATACGCACATCAAGGACATATTCATACACATACAAAGAATACAAGTAAACAAGACACACACAGATGTAGCAAATAATAGATTCATACACACATCAAGAACATATTCATACACATACAAAGAATACAAGTAAACAAGACACACACAAATGTAGCAAAGAATAGCTTCATACACACATCAAGGACATATTCATACACATACAAAGAATAGAAGCAAAGAATACACACACAAATGTAGCAAAGAATAGATTCATACACACATCAAGGACATATTCATACACATACAAAGAATACAAGTAAACAAGACACACACAAATGTAGCAAAGAATAGATTCATATATGAAATAATACAATTATGCAAGACACATACAAGTGTAGCAAAGAATATGTTCATACACACAAAGAATACAATTAAACAAGACACACACACAAATGTAGCAAAGAATAGATTCATACACACATCAAGGACATATTCATACACATACAAAGAATACAAGTAAACAAGACACACACAAATGTAGCAAAGAATAGATTCATATA
>APFE031612556.1:2041-26013 GCA_000404065.3 Pinus taeda
TCCCGGTTTTGGGATCCAGTGGGAAATCTCTGTGTATACGTGTTTTATGTGTTATGCTCTCGCATTTTTATTTTTCCTCTGATTTAGAATTCGTGTGTAGTTAATTTTTGTACGGGGTTAAAACCTACAAGTGACCCCTCCCAAATACCACCCATCCCTCATAACTGGTGCCATGGCCTAGGAAACTGCCTCCCTGCTCGACCCGATAAACTACCTACTATTCATTCATAAAATTTGCTGCCAAAAAATGACCATTGCTCCATAAAAAGGCCAAGAAGCCCTTTTCCGTCTTTTTTTCCACTCAAGAAACCTTTGCAAACTAGTTCGACACCTACAAACCTGAAAACTACCAACTAACCTCATTCCATTCCTCAAAGAAGTTGTGGAGACCACCTACAAAGCTCTCGGAGCCCATTCAACCTTCCACCATCGTCCAGAACACCAATTTGGAGTCAATTCACCTAAACTCCACATATTTGTTAATGAATTACTAGACCCTCTTTCTAAATTTGAGAAAGTTCACTCTTGAAGTATTTTAATTAAGTAAAATTAATTGAAAATTACTTTAAATTTAAAATCCAGTGACCAAACCCTTATGAAAGTTTCCAGTTTCCATTTAAAAACCCCTAAATAAACCTTTAAAGCCAAATTCAAATCCACAAGAACTGAATTATGGCTGCCCCTGTTGCCATGGATGTCAAACCTATCACAAATCCCCATTTGGACCTAGACCACCTTCCCCTAGCAGACAAGGATTTCCAAATCAAAGATACCAATGCATATGAGGTCCTGCTGAAACTTCATTGTTTGAGTAGGGATAGATATTTGAACCATTCTGATGACATTGGTCTCTGGGAATCCAATTTGCCCAAATACCAATTTCCCCAAGTGCATGTCTTCCCTGAAATTGTCCATATGTTCCATTCCTAATACATTCCCAGCCAGAGAGCTATTCTGTCGCCTGACCAAAATATTTTGTTCACCATTACAGCTGAATCAATCAATGAGATGTTACAGCTCCAACCAGGCCCAAACCTAACCCCACTCTCCATTGGGGGTTTGTTAGATTAGTACTCCAAATTGAGTCTGTCTAGGTTAGCCCAAATATTTCAGACATTCATTGTAAAAGAGTAGCATATTCCCAAAGATCCCCCTCCATATGTTTCTTCCATTTCCTCTTAAAGGGGCAAGCACATTGTCACTATGATATCATGCATCTTGGGCTACATCACTGATGAATTTTTCGATGAGATTATCCTGGCCTTCATGTCTATTTACATCCCAGGACAGCCTCCTGTTGTTTTGTATGATTATGCCTAGTTCATAACTAAAAGGATGCATGAACAGTTCACCAGAATGCACAATGAGAGAGTATTTAAATACTCATCTGTTCTCTACCATATTTTCCTATACTATCAGCTATACAGATTTCCTTTCACTCTTCAGAAGCTGGATACTAGAAGACAGCCCAGGTCCGTCATATTTTGGACCCCACTCTTCCACAAGTTTCAATCACCATATACCTATACAGATTTCATTGATTCTTTTGTTCATCCAGTCGTGACCATGCTGATAGGAAGCCCTCCACCCAGAATAAGTCAAGAAACCAAAAGGGTGCTTCAGTTTTCTAAACAACGCAAAGTGGGAGATTGGTACCTTTACCAAAATCACATAGAGATAAGAATCTATGGTTGCCAGCTTGCACCATATAAACTACCCAAATACCTCCCCATGAGGTTATTTTCTCTAGAGTACTATAGACAAATAATGAACTCTGATGAGATCATTTTTTTCTCAGCTAAGAAAATATCACATTTTAAAGTCAAAAACCAGTTAAGCCCCTTCATTTGCAATTCTAGAGAGGCACGGGAGGAGGCAGACCACATTTTCCAGCAAATGAAGTTCCAAAAGAGTTTCATGTGGAGGTATGACCCCCAGGAGTTTATGACCAGATTGAGAAAGAAGGCCAAGTTGGGACCTTATATTCATCACCCCGTACTAGAGATAGATAGATATGCCAATCAATCTGAGTGGGTGGAAAATACTCTTGTAGAGAGGGATAGTACAAAGTTAGATGTAGAGAATACCTTGATTGACTTAGAAAGACAGCTTGATGAGAGCTCATTTTTGCAGGTACATGAACAACTAGAAAGAACCATGAGCACCCCTCCTATCATGTAGATTCCTCAAAATGAGGGAAAGAGCCCCAAAAGGACCAGAGAGGAACCCTCAAGTTCAAGAACGGGCACATCAAATATACAATATGAGACCAGTCAGAGCAAAAGGCCTAGGCTAAATCCTATTTTAGAGTAGGGAAACATGGAAGGCTCGGTAGAAATAACTGATACTAAGCTGGAGAGAAGTAAAGGCACAACTCCATCTAGTGAAACACAGGGACCATCCACATCACAGACCCAGATTTTGGAAAGGCAGCTAAGCATAGAAGTATCCTCATTCAGTAGGCTTGCTGATAAGGATAAGGATATAAAAGATATATATAAAGAGATCAAGATGAGAAATGAGAAACTGAAGGCCCAAACTTATGCTCAGTATCTCAAACTCACACCTAAAATTCAAACCAGGTTGATGTCAGCTTTCGACATTAAAGAGGGAAAAATATAGATGTCCTTCATAAAACCAACTGCACAACAGCCAAGGACATTAGCAGATTACAAGAAAATTGATTTCGAAGTGTTGGCAAGGGATATTCATCCCATATGTTGGGTAGCAGAGGGCCAGGTAACAATTTTGGGGCTCAAAGTCCGCAATTTTGGGAAAGGTATGGTAAGGACTCCGCGAAGTGCGCGGAGCGCAAAGTGTAAATGAGTCAAGTCAAAAGGTTGTCCACCCAAGAAATAATATAGAATAATAGGAAGTAATTCGGATTGCCCATGGTATGCGAACCATGGGAATGTATAAATAGAGAAAGGCTCTAAGGGTAGAAAGTAGCTTTTTGATATGTACTTTTGGATCTGAATTGTAATGGGTTTTTGAGGAGCGAAGTCTTGAAGCATTTGTAAGTCCAAGTCAAGGGTGTCGGTAGGTAGATAGAGACTCTGCAGTTGCGTGCACAGAGGCCTAGTAGAGTCCATAGCTGTGTGCACAGACGAATCTTGATGTATTGGCGAGGGAAGTGAATAAAGATAAGTTGATTCTAAAATTTTGTCTAAAATCTGAATTATTGCGGATCTAGCTAATTTATATAACTGTTTGATCTATGCGTGTATGCTTATGTTATGAGTTTATGAAAATATGTATCTTTCCTAGGTGCGTGAACTGGTTATTTCTGTTAAATGTTTGCTTAAAGACCATAAAAAGTAGATCATATCTATAACATCACATTAATAAGTATTAAGGGGGTTCCTAGGTCCGGATCTACGCGGGGCAGAGTGGCATGAAACCGTAGAATGGTGCATGAACCTTCCAGACCACATCAAGACATCCCAGGGGTGCAGAAACCTGGTTCCAGCACCCTCCCTTGCTACCTCGGGTGAGACCTCAGTCCGTGCTCTACGGGTTGTTGCCGAAAGGGCCGGTAGCTACAGGATTTTTTTGGATAAATAACTCTTCCGAACTTGGGTCAGGCCCATATAAGCCAACAAATGGTTCCGTTGCCAGGACTAGGATTTACCTAAGGGATGTTTGATGTCATAACACTGGAATCCTACAAAGAAAGAACTTGAAGATTCGATGGATTAGAAGCTTCACGAGTTCATGGTTCAGGAAAACAGAAAAGTGCGGATATCGAAGGAAGGGTGGGTGGATCGTTACATATACATAGATATCCATGAAATCTTCTTCTTAACATTCCTAATAGAGTTGTATGAGTGGATTGCGAGGTTAGCCGATAGTGTGGGAAGGTGCAGACTAGATCAACCTATTGTGTGGACTCCAGAATTGGTGCGCAGGCTAGAAGCATCCGAGGATAAAATCGCACACACAGTGGATCACTGGTTGGATCGGGTAAGGAGGGTTTATTACTGAGTTCACGATAGACACAACTGTGAGTTATAGTGAAGCAAAAAGGCTCTTTTTCCAAGGACCCCGGGGTAAGTAAATTAAGTCGTTGAATAGTTGGATTAAGATGTTATTGTGTGAAAAATAGATTATGCACATTTATTCATGTCTGGCGTAACATGAGGAACTGAGGGATTAGAGAACAGTCCGCTAATTTCTATTTCACAGGAAAGCGAGGAGGACCTTGCAAGGTTCTCTCCAAGAAGCGTGGTCCGGTTGATTAAGCAGTGCTTTCCATTGATACCACCTCCGTCTATGCCATCACCTACTTAATCGACGTTAAATCCATCTTCACTCACTCCACCTCCACCTCTGTCACCACCGAAGGTTGGGCTGGTGAGTGCAGTCAAGTTACCGATATTTAAGGGTGCAGGAAATGAGGAACCGAGTTAGTTATGGTTTGTAGTAAGGGTTATATGGGAAGCCCAAGGCATAATGGATGATAACATCAAAAAGGCTACCCTAGTTAGTGCGTTGCAGGACCGCACATTGACATGGTATATAAAGTATTCAAGCGATCATCCAAATGCGGGAATAATGGCAATCCAAAACGCCTTGGACAAAGAATTTGGTCGACCAAAATCAGAGACACAGTCGGTCATTGGGTTCAAAGAGATAGCAATGCTACTAGGTGAAACCCCATGGGATCTAGATCAGACATTAAAAAGCACAATCCGTGAGGCTAACATGACATTGACGGATGCGCAGCACTGCGCATGGTTTGTGGTGTCCTTGACACCACATCTAAGGATGGCGCTATCATAGCAAAAGATCTCAACCCAAGCTAAAGCATTAGAAACCGCAATGAGATTGCACGAAACCCCAATACAAGATCTGCAGTTGGGAGTTCAGAAAATCCACGCGCACCTACAAAACCTAAGTTTAAAAATGCAAATCTTGAAGAAAGAAATGGCGACCCGATTGGAGGCGAGTATAGAGGTAGGATGCATTAAATGTAAAATTCAAGCACATGACAAAGACCGTTGCCCTGTCTTCGCGAACTATCTTGCGAAGGATGCATGTTCATAACTATGCCTAGTTCATAACTAAAAGGATGCATGAACAGTTCACCAGAGTGCACAATGAGAGAGTATTTAAATACTCATCTGTTCCCGACCATATTTTCATATACTATCAGCTAGACAGATTTCCTTTCACTCTTCAGAAGCTGGATACTAGAAGACAGCCCAGGTCTATCATATTTTGGACTCCACCCTTCCACAAGTTTCAATCACCATATACCTATACATATTTCATTGATTCTTTTGTTCATCCAGTAATGACCATGCTAACAGGAAGCCCTCCACCCAGAATAAGTCAAGAAATCAAAAGGGTGCTTCAGTTGTCTAAACAAAGCAAAGTGGGAGATTGGTACCTTTACAAAAATCACATAGAGATAAGAATCTATGGTTGCCAGCTTGCACCATATAAACTACCCAAATACCTCCCCATGAGGTTATTTTCTCTAGAGTACTATAGACAAATAATGAACTTTGATGAGATCAATTTTGTCTTAGCTAAGAAAATATCACAATTTAAAGTCAAAAACCAGTTAGGCCCCTTCATTTGAAATTCTAGAGAGGCAAGGGAGGAGGCAGACCAAATTTTCCAACAAATGAAGTTCCAAAAGAGTTTCATGTGGAGGTATGACCCCCAGGAGTTTATGACTAGATTGAGAAAGAAGGCCAAGTTAGGACCTTATATTCATCACCCCATACTAAAGATAGAAAGATATGCCAATCAATCTGAGTGGGTGGAAAATACTCTTGTAGATAGGGATAGTACAAAGGTAGATGTAGAGAATACCTTGATTGAATTAGAAAGACAGGTTGACGAGAGCTCATTTTTGCAGGTACATGAACAGCCAGAAAGAACCATGAGCACCCCTCCTATCATGTAGATTCCTCAAAATGAGGAAAAGAACCCCAAAAGGACCAGAGAGGAACCCTCAAGTTCAAGAATGGGCACATCAAATATACAATATGAGACCAGTCAGAGCAAAACGCCTAGGCTAAATCCTGTTTCAGAGCAGGGAGACACAGAAGGCTCAGTAGAAATAATTGATACTAAGCTGGAGAGAAGTAAAGGCACAACTCCATCTAGGGAAACACAGGGACCATCCACATCGCAGACCCAGATTCGAGCACCCTCCCATGCTACCTCGGGTAAGACCTCAGTCCGTGCTCTACGGGTTGTTGCCGAAAGGGCCGATAGCTATAGGATTTGTTGGGCTAAATAACTCTTCCGAACTTGGGTCAGGCCCATATAAGCCAAAAAATGGTTATGTTGCCGGGACTGGGATTTCCCTAAGGGATGTCTGATGTTAGAACATTGGGATCCTACAAAGAAATAACTTGAAGATTGGCTAGATTAGAAGCTTCACGAGTTCGTGGTTCAAGAAAACAGAAAAGTGCAGATATCGGAGGAAGGGTGGGTGGATCTTTACATATACACAGATATCCACGAAATCTTCTTCGTAACATTCCCAATAGAGTTGTACGAGTGGATTGCGAGGTTAGCCGATAGTGTGGGAAGGTGCAGACTAGATCAACCTATTGTGTGGACTCCAGAATTGGTGCGTAGGCTAGAAGCATCCGAGGATAAAATCGCACGCGCAGTGGATCACTGGTTGGATTGGGTAATAGGAGGGTTTATTACTGAGTTCACGATAGACACAACTGTGAGTTATAGTGAATCAAAAAGGCGCTTTTTCCAAGGACCCCAGGGTAAGTATATTAAGTCATTGAATAGTTGGATTAAGATGTTGTTGTGTGAAAAATAGATTATGCACATTTATTGATGTCTGGCGTAACATGAGGAACCGAGGGATTAGAGAACAGTCCGCTAATTTCTATTTCATGAGAAAGCGAGGAGGAGCTCATAAGGTTCTCTCCAAGAAGCGCGGTCTAGTTGATTAAGCAGCACTTTCCACTAATACCACCATCACCTACTTCTCCGACGTCAAATCCATCTTCACCGACTCCACCTTCACCTCTGCCACCACCGAGGTTGGGCTGGTGAGTGCAGTCAAGTTGCCGATATTTAAGGGTGCAGGAAATGAGGAACCAAGTCAGTTTTGGTTTGTGGTAAGGTCTATATGGGAAGCCCAAGGCATGACAGATGATAACATCAAAAAGGCTACCCTAGTTAGTGCGTCGCAGGACCGCGCATTGACGTGGTATATAAAGTATTCAAGCGATCATCTGAATGCGGGAATAACGATGATCCAAAACACCTTGGACAAAGAATTTGGTCGACCAAACTCAGAGACATAGTCAATCATTCGGTTCAAAGAGATAGAATTGCTACTGGGTGAAACCCCGTGGGATCTGGATCAGAGATTAAAAATCACAATCCGCGAGGCTAACATGACATTGACGGATGTGCAGCATTGCACATGGTTTGTGGCATCCTTGACACCACATCTAAGGATGGCGCTATCACAGCAAAAGATCTCAACCCAAGCTAAAGCATTAGAAACCGCGATGAGATTGCACGAAACCCCAATACAAGATCTGCAGTTGGGAGTTCAGCAAATCCACGCGCTACTACAAAGCCTAAGTTTAGGAATGCAAAGCTTGAAGCAAGAAAGGGCGACCCGATTGGAGGCACGTACAGAGGTAGGATGCATTAAATGCAAAATTCAAGCACATGACAAAGACCATTGCCCCATCTTCGCGAACTATCTTGCCGGGGGGGCGATGCAACTAAAACTGGAGGTACAAGCAGGGCCAAGTGTGGCACCCACACTCTGGTGCGCGATTTGTCAAGTGGGTGGAAAGCACACAACGGATAACTACCACTTATTGCAAAAGTATATCCAAACCCCACAGTAGTTGTATTGTAACTTTTGTAGATCATTGGGTCATGATGAGTGAACATGTCAAAGTTAGGACTTAATGATGGAAAGGACTCGAGCTTATCGAGTCCATACTGAAGCGCAAGGGTTCGACCCAACCATAGGGCCACGTGGGGGATTTCAAGGATGTGGCCCAGGGAGAGGAATGGGGCCTAGGCAAGGGCGTGGATAGCTGATCTGTTATAACTGCGGAGGGCCAGGACATTACGCTCACAACTGTACTAACCCGACGAGGATATCTTTTCCATATTATGAGTAGTTCGACCATGAAATGGTAGATTAACCAATGTTAATTGCCCAAATGAGTGAAAAGGGAGTATTACAGCCCACTCCAACCCAAAATGTCCAAATGATGAGGTCAGAACCAGGCGAAGAAGACCCCAGCATAAATATGGTATTGAGGAGTGGTGCACCCATGGGAGGAGATGTGCAGAAATAGTTTACAAAAGACGCGAAGGGTCGCAATACCCCTACAGGGGAACCTAAATTTGAAGTGGAACAAGGGACAAAGATACCTAAGGAAGCTCCTAAGAGCTTCACAGAAGTCTCTACTCTAGGTAGGAGGGATCCAATTGAGCCTGGGATGGATCCCTCTATGCTTACTACCTTTTTAGAGACATGTATGAAGCTGTTGCGCGACAGTACAACCATTAAGGGACTACAAGAGCTAATCACTAAGTGCGCAGGGTTGGGCGAGCCACGTGTAGTCCGAAAACTAGGAAGACATGTTTTCCGTACTGGATGGAGATGTGTATGATAGCGCAAATTGGTGAGTACGAGATGGACCAGGTAATTTTGGATTTAGGGTCGAATGCTAATGTGCTACCTAAGAAAACGTGGGAACACATGGGTAGGCCCACACTGCAGTGGTCTCCTATTCAACTAAGGATGGCCAACTAGCAAAATATCCTACCAATGGGCCGACTCTAAGGGCTGACAGTCGACATTGAAGGCATAAGTATGCAAACCGACCTCGAGGTAATAGAAATTGTGGATGACACTAATCCCCACCCTATGTTGCTAGGAATTGATTAGGCCATGGACATGAATGGGGTCATCAACTTGAAAAGGCAGAAAATGATGTTCGAAAAGAAGTCACTATGGGTAATTGTCCCACTGGACCCAGCTGAAGGAGGGCGCTACACCAAGCTGGTGTGTGATGAGGACAATGACGACGAACTGGACTGCATATACTAGATAATAGCGCAAGATCAGGGTCAGGTGAATCCCTCAGCGGACATAAGATTCTCATGGGAGCGCAATAGTTAATGCACATTAGATACAGATGAGGAAATGGAAAGATGATAGAATATATTGCAAGAAGTAACCACACTCAACTGTAATATGATGATTAGATCATTGCGGTGTGTAACCACTGAAGTAAGGCATTGGTCAGTAGATATTGGCGTAACCAGTGAGGGACAGTTCGCCAAACCTGGCACCTTAATCGTCCCACAGAAGCAGCATGGTGCTTCAGGCAAAGTGCCGCGTGCACAGAGGAAGCTGAGAAAGAGAAGAGGGTTCCATGTACAGATTGGAGGACATGCGGACTGGAGTAGGGCAGTCATCCATTCACAACAAAGGGCACGGCCGTATGTTGCACGACCATCGCACCAACTGAATTTGTGCATAGCAAGGGTCCGCTGGGCCAATATGACCATACCTAGAGCAGGGTATGCCAAGGGAACTCTATCCATGGCCAGATGGGCCATTTCCCCCATGGTCCGACCTACACTTGAAGACCCGCGTGACGGATTTCGACAGTTATGGAAAGCCGTTCAGCATGGAAAAATGAAACTTCATGAGTTAGCGGAAATGAGGGCCAGATTACAGAAGAAAAGTGTGAATCTAGATGAAGAAATTGATAAAATCAAATTAGAACTCACCCACATAGACAGCACGCAAGAGCTATTGAAGGCACCAGACCTGGCCGACTCTCCTAAATTATTAGGACAAGTCGTCACCCTGCTAGCATGGTTGCACCTGCACCCTAGGACATACAAAAACACAGACTGCGATATGCCATCAAACCCAAAGGAATGCAAATGGTGCTCATAGCCCAGGCTAGTAGGGAAGTGGAAGGCTCGTACGATGGGTGCAACCACCTGACTATCTATAGAAGGCCCAGTCCTAGCACTCCACACAGTTGGAAGAGGGCGTGTGACTATAAAACAGGCTATAGAAAATCTGTGCAAGAACGGTCAAATGCATAGGACGCACCCATGCACCAGGGGCTGCACTACCATGGGGAGGGGATGGAAGGCACCCGTTGTAGGTATTGTTCATGACAAGATGTATCATCTAAGACATGGAGGAGTGGGCGGTGGGAAATTAAGGCATAAGGATAACTGCCAAATTCGCATTAATAAGCCACGAGGGGGGCGAACAGCCAATTTTGAATTTAAAATCATATATATCAAGCAAGCAAAGGGGCATACGACAAAGGTTGATCTTGCAAAGAATTGGACACCCTGGGTTCCGGCCGAAAGGAGCAAGATGAATGACAACGTATTGAAGGAAAGCCCATGGTTTCAGGCACTTCCAAAGGAATACTGAGAGTCATTCCTCATGTCAATAAACCCTACCATAGAGAGTCCACAGAATCCCACGCCGCAGGTAGTCGAGCTCCCTAAATCACCCAGGACGTCGTGGACCAAAAAGGACCCCCAAATACCAGGACTAGTGAGGCAGTCGCCGTGAAATCTGAGCTTTAGCAAGATCACAATGGAAGAAAAGGGAAAAATTGTTACCATTCAAAGCGACAAGGAGGACGAGGGATCCCAGACATATGTTGAAGAAATAAACCCCGACGAGGAAACTATCCAGCCAGTGCATTGTCCCAAGTATGTTCCTCCAAGCAAAGGGAAGGCTAAGGTCCCTACAAATCTGGATGACGTTGACAATATAATCACCACCTCATCTCTTCCAAAAGGGGTTCTGGTTGAAAGCACGGCGACTGGCCATATTGTGATGATTAAATTTGAAGACTAGGACCTTGCAGATACAGCAAAATTTCCCCATTTGGCGACTAGCGAATTGATGAGAGTGTCGAGTTGCTCTATCTCCTATCCATTCCCCACTTTCTTCGGCCCCCTATTACAATCTTGGTCATCAGACAGTTGCTATGTCTGGTACATGACGAATACCTATGGATTGGAAAACCCATCCAAATCACAGTAGAACTCATACATAGGATCTCACTGCTTCCCTGTGAAGGAACAAACCCCCGGGAAATTGTCGATAAGAGCGGCAATGTGATGATGACCGAAACCCTGAAAAAGAAATATAAGCTAGAGAAAGGGCAATGAGGGTACGTTATTGATAGTATCTCAGACAGAGTAGTCCACATTGCTACCCAGTTTCTGGCTGGGAAAGTGATATGGAAATGACGTGGCACCAAGGTTCCAGTGATCGTCATTGTGCTAGTTGAGGAATGCGCAGCTGGAGAACAGTTCAACTGGGCATAGTTTTTTTGTGAAGAATTCTTGACCAACTGTAGGGAGGTCCAAGAGGAGGGAAATACCTTCCACTATGCATGGTTGTTGTTGTCCATTGTACTGGCTACCACTGACCTAGCTGAAGACAGTCAATTTCCCTCCTTGGACTAGGATTGGCCAGAAGCCGCTCGATTTGTGTCACTCAGGGTGACCAAGGATGCTAAAAGAATCCTAGGAAACAAGATTTTTTGGATATTGATGGACGCAGATGTTCGACACTGGGTTACCGAGCAACCCCAACTGTCCACCGAAATCTATGATAGTGTGAAGCATATAGCTACGTTTAAAGCAGACATGCACTTTGTCTACATCTGGGTGGGCAAGGACCCCGACCACACGTGGACTACACTTCCTTTCCTTTCCATTAACGAAGCTATTGATGCAATATTAGATACTTGGCCACCGAAATGGCATGAACCCGATGCAGTGGGGCGCGATGAGGCTACCATCAGGAAATAGAAGGCTGAAGCGAAGCACGCTGCATAGCAGAAGCGTAATGAACAACACACTGTGAAAGTTCGAGTGACCCGGGAAGCACAAATTTTGACAGCCAAACCACCAGCTGGAGCGGTTGCAACAGACGAAATCCATCAAAAGGTGCCCACAGAGATGGCCATGGAAACAAGGACGGAAGGAACACCACCAACCACCATGATTGCACCCTTAAAACAGTTGACACTTACAGAACGAACGAAGCCATGGAAGAAGGCCAAGGTGTCTAAATGGGACGGAGAATTGACCACCTTGACTGAGGGCAACCTAGGTGACATAGGGGACACCGTTCATGAAGCCACTTGGGAGGCAATCGATGACACCATGTCAGAGCACCAAATTGTGTTGGGGGAGCTCCATGCGTAGCTACAAGGACTTGGGACATAGGCAACGCAGCCGGGAACCACCGCTACTCATGGGGTTCCAGGTATTTCAGCCACTGAGCAGTTACTAAAGGCCCAACTGGCTCATACTATCACGATTCCATCAGGAGCATTAATAATAGAAAATGAGGAGGACAGAGTTGTGGTAGGATGGCTTACAGTGTTGGGACTCAATTTGGTTGCCCTTTCGCATGAAAGCTTGCACCAACTCCAGGACAGTGCCATGATGGAGCTCTGCACTAGGGAGAGCCACAAGGAATAGGTACTCAGCGAACAAAGATTTAATATAGAACAGTTGAGCCTCCAATGGGACAAAGTCATCGCAGAGAGTCAGCAAGTGGAGCAACTGGTAGGGGAAGCATGTTCGTGTGTTCCAGAGCTAGAGATTGTGGCTGATTTACCTATTGGAATACAAATCCACACGTTGGCTAGTGGGTTTCATGAAGCAAAGGAGGAGGCCGCGAAGATTCATTTGGAGCTCAGTTTGCATATTGCAGAGCTGAAGCTGCAGGCATAGCCTTCGATGGCACCAGAGGTCATCAAGCTGTACAAAAGCATCATTAGCTTTGGTCAGGAAAATATCACATGTTCTATGAAGGAATGCACTAACTTTTTGACTCAGTCGCTCATTACACTCACTTCACTCCAAGAAGATCCTACCCTACACTGACTGGAAACCAAGGCAAGAGAACTCCAACAATCCTATGATAATATCAAAGGGACCGCACAGACAGTTGTCGTTATGCAACGCTTGGCCAAGATGAAGGAGGCCCAAGCTCTAAAAATCCAAGTTGATGTTGCCCACCAGAAAGAAGTAGTGATTAAAGAATGTCTCCAACCATGGATTGATGATGCATTTGTGGTTTCCACCACCATTGAGCACACGGTAGCACAGATGCAAGCAGAATATGCACCTAGGGCTGAAGCTATGGTAGAGACTAATGTGTCGGCGGCACAAGTTGAAGAAGTACTAGCGAAGCACAGAAATTGATGACTGACCTCTGTGCGAAGATCGTTACACCAACTAAGTGACTCAGGATGAGTCACAATGATTGTGTTGGGGGAGTTTTGGGTAGCAGAGGGCCCACATAACAGTTTTGGGGCTCAAAGCCTGCAATTTTGGGAAAGGTATGGTAAGGACTCCGTGAAGTGCGCAGAGCGCAAAGTGTAAATGAATCAAGTCAAAAGGTTGTCCACCCAAGAAATAATATAGAATAATAGGAATGTATAAACAGAGCAAGGCTCTAAGGGTAGAAAGTAGCTTTTTGATATGTACTTTTGGATCTAAATTGTAATGGGTTTTTGAGGAGCGAAGACTTGAAGCATCTGTAAGTCCAAGTCAAGGGTGTTGGTAGGTAGATAGAGGCTCTGTAGCTGTGTGCGCAGAGGCCTAGTAGAGTCCGCAGCTATGTGTGCGGACCCCTACAACTGAGCGTGTAGGGTGGATCTGGATGTATTGGCAAGGGAAGTGAATAAAGATAAGTTGATTATGAAATTCTATGTAAAATCAGAATTATTGTGGATCTGGCAAATTTATATAACTGTTTGATCTATGCATGTATGCTTATGTTATGAGTTTATGCAAATATGTATCTTTCTTGGGTACGAGAACTGGTTATTTCTATTAAATATTTGCTTAAAGACCATAAAAAGTAGATTGAATCTATAACAGTGCATTAATAAGTATTAAGGGGGTTCCTGGGTCCGGATCTATGCGGGGCAGAGTGGCGCGAAGCCGCAAAATGGTGCGCAAACCATCCAGACCACATAAAGACATCCTAAGGGTGCATAAACCTAGTTCTAGCACCCTCCCCTGCTACCTCGGGTGAGACCTCAATCTGCACTCCGCGGGCTGTTTCCAAAAGGGCCGGTAGCCACGGGATTTTTTTGGCTAAATAACTCTTCCAAACCTGGTCAGGCCCATATAAGCCAACACCATAGACCAAATTGAGTTTCATAAACAAGCTAGAGAAATGATTTACTCCACCCTTACAGGTAAAGCCATAGCTTCCCATCAACTGCAGAATGCATTGACCAACATCTCAGCTTAATATCAGTTAGAGAAGGCCTCCTCATAGGCCAAAGACACCAGAATTAAGTCTTTGGAAGACTTAGTGATTGAATTGGGATATGATCCCAAAGACATTAAAGCCACTGAACCACTGATAAAGAACAAGAATGATGATATTGTAGCACTTAAAAAACAATTGAAGATACCTCATCTACAACATCCCCAAACACAGGAGGTTTTGGAGAGCCAAACCAGACATGAAGAATTGATGGACATAGTTCTAAAACTCAATGATCAATTAAGGCAAATAGAGAAGGAATTGGACACTTTAATCTAATTTAAGCAGACTGATATTGCCACTACCTCAGTGGATGCCATCCCAATAGTCTCAATAGACGTTCCTTCTACATTGGCAGCCTCATTAGCTCCAGCAGCTCCTATGGCTACAACAGAACAGCTTTCAGCACCGTCTACATCAGCAGCAGGTACATCAAGGGAAGAGGCAACAAAATTGGTTAGAGCCATGGAGGAAATTTCCATCCAGGCTACAGAGATGAATAAACTGAAAGAAAAGGTGACAAGCTTGGAAAAATATTACAAGCTTTCCAAAATCATGCACAAGGAAGAAGTGCAGAAAGCTGCCAGAATGAATGAGAGAATAAAAGCTATGGAAAAGGACCTAACAGTCAAAGAATCTCTTGGGCAAGCCAAGTAACTGCTATGGGCCAATATCATTGACTTTGTCAATGATATTTGGCCATCCATTCAAGTGATTTTTGAACAAATAGATCTAATAAAGATGGCCACAGAGGCTATCCAAAGAGTCAAGGAAGAGGTGGGAGAGATGCCTGAAGATGCTACCAGACTTATCCACTTCCTCAATAGTAAAAACAAGTATGAACTTTAGGAATGAGATATAGAGGACAGAACTGAAACAATTCTAGAAGTGAGGAAGGTCCTTTCCAAGAGAAACTTGATGTTAAACTTGAAGGACAAATGCCAAAATATTTAGGTAGCAGTTGATAGATTTATGGCCAAGTTTCAAATTTTGAGAGAGAAAGGGTTACCCAGTCTCTTAGTCATAAATGACAAGCTCATGACACAACAAAATTACAACAGCAAACTTAGAGAGCTAGCAAAAGAACAGGCTAGCACATCTTCAATGAAGGCATTGCCAACAAACAAAGTACTATACCACACGTTTGAAAACCTGTTTTACCTCTAGCATGAGGTAAAACACTTGTTCATCAATAAGCCTACTTTTTCCAAGTACACTAAGGTAGATGAGATATACAAAAGGATGTTGAAGATCCAATTACCTAATGTTGAAATGTGGGAAAAATTGACTGATTTACTGTAAGGAAAATGCAATAAAAGGGTAAAAGTAAAACAACCAGGTGAAAAGATGAAAATAGGTCAGTACGGTCAAAGAGTATCGATGTCGAAGTGTATTAAATGAAACCCTAAATTGACTAAAGCCTCCAGCGTGAAAGTTCAAACAACAAAGAGCATAAAGGGCTAAAACCAAACCATAAAGACCAACAGTACCGAAATAAATGGGATAGCATGGAAGCAGTTCAATAGCTATCTCTATCTTCTTGCTAGAAGATATTTCTACTTCCTAGATTAAATCTCAAGTTAGTTTGAGATATTTTGTAATAATTTTTGTATAAATACTTCACAATTCGAAGTATGTATGGTGGATTCTTAGACATTTCTATAGACTTCTTGATCAAAAGACTGTAAAGCTATTATATATTTGGCTGAGCTAGCAATCTAGATTGATGAATAAAGACAAGATATCTCATAGGATTTGTGTGTTAAGCGAAGTGAAAACAAGTATTTTCTCATGTTATTGTTATCTTTCTTAAAGTTTTTCCACAATCTTTAATGTATTTTTGAATCTTAATGCTATAACTGGAACAATATCTTATAATCTGTTTAATTACACTCGGTTTTAACAGTTAGGCATATAAATGTTTTCAACTGATATCTAAGTTAAGGAATTCTTAATTGCTCCTTAGTTTAGGTTGTTTTCTTGCTAATCCAAATCAAAGGATTCTTAATTGCCCTTTGCTTTCGATTACCCTTTATTCCTCATTTATATCCCAGTCTGAGAATTCTTAATTGCTCCCTCACCCTAATTAAAACCATTTCATCCCCCCTGTCCCAAAGACCTGCACTTTACTTTATTAGCTTTCCCTTTGAACATTCCCTTTAGTGAGTTTATTCAGTTCTATTGCCCTTCTGTTGACTCCATAGCCCAATGGTCTGAAGACATCATTCTATCCATCCATTTCAAGAATCCCACCATCCAATCTTCAATACAAATCAAAAATCCCCCCTGAACATTCATAACTAGATTGAAATCCCAGCGAACAAAGCTAAATCATATATAGAGAGCCCTCTCTGAGCCTAGGTTGGCTAGAGCCTATGCTCAAAATTTGGTTTGTGGTTTCCTCAGTCATTTTCTTTCTTCTAATAACTTCTATAGAAATTTCTAAGTGATAACATAGTGGCGACCATATTGGGGACCATCGAATCCTCAGTCCTAATAAAGCTTTAAGAAAATTCTAAATCTACATTTTGAACCTCTTAAAGTTATTTGTTAGAAATTATTTTGAAAAAATCTCACACAAGAAATCAATTGAAATTCTGGCTTCTAGGAAGACTCATTTTACTAGGGCTAATCCAGATCCAAGCCCTGCCCCAATAGTTGATAATCCCAACCTAATTTTAAGAAAATCTAAAAAAGAAGAAAGTTCAGTTAGCCAAATACCATTAGTTAAAGCAAATTCATTTCCTGATGAGTGGTTATTTTTAGAACAACTCCCCTTTGATGTACCATTTGATCTTTCATTATTTAGAACAAAATCTGAAAATTCACTCGATGAAATTTTTCTAGATCCTAAGTTTATTGTAGACCTTGAAATTCAACAGGCCAACAAATCAATTGATGAGTACATTCTGAAATCTCCACATTCATCCATTGATACTGCCACTACCCCTGAGCTTTCTGAACAATTGTACACTACTTTCAATTCACCATTGTTCCCCCCAACTTCAACAACAATACCTTCTAAAGTCCATCCTTCACCACCATTTATACCTACAATCCCTCACCAACCTATCATTACTCATTCATCATCTACCAGTCCTGGTTCTTCATCCACTACTGCATCATCTCCAAGTACCTCAACCCCACATCTCAATCCCTCCCAACTTACAGCAATGGCAAACAGTATGCTGCTCTTGTTTTACTTTCCCAACTTTGTGCTATGCCTGCAGATTATCAGAGTAATATTTTTGTTTGATGTTACTGGTCATTACACTACCCAACAACATGTAAAAAAGATGTCTGACCTTTTTGAACTACATGAAATAGATGAAGCTGATGTCCAAATGAGACTCTTTGCTCAAACTTTGACTGGTGATGTCAAGAAGTGGTTTAAAGCCTTTCCTGCCAACCATATTGCAGACCTAGAAAATTCCCAAAGGTTTTTTATTGATGGGTGGGAAAATAAAAAGAGTCCCCTACAAATCCTTTCAGAATATGAGAATATTATAGGGGGACCTAATGAAACTATTCAAGATTACTGCACCAGATTCAATAATATATATAACGCAATCCCAATTAACCTTAGACCCCTACCTGACTTAGCATTAATAAAGTTCCCTAATGGTTTTGACACCAATATGGCATACCAACTTAGGGAAAGAAACCCCCCAACATTAGAATAAATGCAAAGTGTAGCTGTTAGTGTAGAAGCTAATTTGTTAGCAAAAAGGGCTAGAGTTAGAAATGAAAGGAGAGGAACTACTAAGGATGAAACTTCACCATCTAACATTAAAATAGATATTTTAGCCAAAAGTATGGAAATACTAATGGATAGAATAGAGAGCATGGAGAGGAAACCTCAATGGGATAACCAACAAGCACCTCTAGTTAGAAACCCAAATTTTAGAAAAAACCAAAACATTGGGAAAAATGGACCAGATCAGAACATTAGGCATCCTTTCCAAGAAAATTATGCAGAGACATCTCATCCAGAAGATTCAGAACAAGATACACAAATTAACCTTATGGGAATAAATGATGAGGACACTATTTTTCTAACCCAGGATGAGCAGGAACTGTATATGCTACAACAATTACAAATACAGTCTGAGGAATCATTTGATTACAAACAAGGATATGAATCTACCATTTTTGAAGTGCATAAACAGTATAATCTAAGAAGAAAAAAGAATGTTGATTTCCTTGACCAAACCAAGAAAACTATAAAAAATCAACCCAATAAAATAAAGGAAGCCCCTGTTTCAAAGGTCCTCCAAATTCTCCCTAGGGAAAACCCAAAACCTTCTAGCCCCACAATTGTAGACATAACCTCTGATCATCCTTCTGTTGATCAACCATCCACTTCAATTCCACCTAAGGAACCAGTGGACAAATCTCAAAACATCATATTTGAAAATCCACCTAAGGAGGTCCCCAATAAAGGAAAAGAAGACCAACCTACTCAATTCCCTGCTGCAAAAGTTCAAAACCTTCAAACAGAAAAAGTCTCTTTGCCATTCTATTTGGAAACAGAGATAGCAAAGCTAAAGATTTCAGTTCCTTTAACATAACTAATCAAGAATGAAACTTATAAATCATAGATAACCCAGACCTTAAACATTGCTAAAAATGAGGATTCAGTCAACTTGTTTAATGACCAACCAGAACTCATATTTGGCCCAGATGTTAATGGAAAACCATTAGAAGGAGGAGTTCCTCCTTTTTACATTAGCCTTAGTATCCATGACAAAATTCTACACAATGCAATGTTTGATTTTGGGGCCTCCCACAACTTAATGCCCAAATAAATGATGGATAAATTAAGCCTATACATTACAAGGCCTTACAAAGATGTATTCTCATTTGACTCTAGTCAGGTAAAGTGTCTAGGATTGATTAAAGACCTGTGTGTCACTTTAGTCCAATATCCTGCCAAAAGCATCCTTATGGATATTGTAGTTGCTGACATCCCACCAAAGTATGGCATGTTGTTATCCAGATCATGGGGAGCCAAACTTCAGGGATCCTTACAACTAGATATGTCATATGCAACAATTTCTGTTTTTGGACAACCTAAGAAACTATACCAAGAAACCTTAATGAAATATATGGTAAGTAGCCAGGATCAGCCTCAAAACTTTCCCATCTACTCCATACACTCAGATATCGATTATTTTATCCTGTATAATGCTGATCAAACACAAGAAAAAAATTTGGACAATATTGATATAAAACCAAAAGAAATTTCAGTTTCTACACAAAATGAAACTAATCAGACTACAAAACTATTCAATGAACAAGATGGTCAAATAGCTGTCAATAAGGAAAAGTTTGTTGCACCAGATAGTGTAAATATAGATCATGAGATATTATGGCATTTAGAATTTGATGGATCAGTCAATAGGTTAGGAGCAAGAGCATGAGTGTGGATATATAATCTAGAAAATAATTACTCAGAAGGCTATGCATATAGATTGAATTTTAAATGTACCAACAATATGGATGAATATGAAGAATTAATTTCAGGTCTTAAGTTAGTTAGGAATCTAGGAGCTAAAAGAGTTTCTGTCATGGGAGACTATGAACTAATTGTAAAACATATTGATGTTGTATATATGACAAAGGACCCTAGATTAAGTTGTTATAGGGGAACTATCGTAGAAATACTTAACACCTTCCTAGAAACAAAGCTTGCAGTAATCCACAGAAAACACAACATGCAAGGCCATAGTTTAGCAATGTTTGCCAACACCTGCAAATTACCCTTCCAACCTAACCATCAATACACTGCTGCAATTAGGCACAGACCTGCAATTCCATATAATTTGAAGAACTGGTAAATATTTTCTAATGATAAACAGATAAATAACTTTTTAATTTCAGAAGAGGAATTTACCAATAACAATATAGATACTGATACATCAATAGATCCTGACACTAAGAATGAGATAGAAATAAATGAGATAAAAGGTGACGAAATAGATAGACTCAACCCAACTAAATTTACCAAATTAGATGTAGATAACTTAGAGAAAATTGAGATTGATGAAATAATCAGTGAAGAAACCGAAGTAATTAATCTCAGGGATAACTTCTTACCAAAGGGACTAACCCCTCTGGAAGATTTATTTGATTCAAATGATGTTCCTAGGAAACCTAAAATGGAACCTTTGAGGTCTGATATAAAGGAATTTAATATAGGCACCAATGAAAATCATACACTGATAAAACTTTCAAAATCATTACCCCCAACTGAAAAAGTGAAATACATTGAGTTGTTGAAAGAATTTCAGGATGTCATTGCTTGGAGTTATGAGGACCTCAAATCCTATGACACCAACATTATCTAGCACACAATTCCTATTAAAGAAAATCAAAAGCCTTTCAAACAAAAACTTAGAAGGATTAATCATGTCTTGTTACCTACAATTGAAAAAGAAATTCAGAGAATGTATGATGCCAAAATAATTGCACCAATTGGATTTTCTAATTGGGTCTCAAACTTGCTGCCAACTAGAAAGAAAACTGGTGAGATCAGACTCCATGTGGATCTCAGAAACCTCAACAAAGTGTCACTAAAATAAAATTACCCTCTCCCCAAAATGGATCACATTTTACAGAGAGTAGTTGGATAAACCAGAATCTCATTGTTGGATGAGTTTTCTAGTTACAACCAAATCTCGGTTCATCCAGATGACCAACCCAAAACTGCCTTTACTACTCCTTGGGGCACATTTATGCATGTGAAAATGCCTTTCGAGCTAATGAATGCAGAAGCCACTTTCCAAAGGGCTATGGATATAGCATTCGCAAAAGAAATTCATGATTTCCCTGTGATATATCTAGATGATATTACTGTATTTTCAAAATCTGACAATCAACATTTCGATAATCTAAGGCAAGTTTTTATTAAATGCAAGAAATTTGGAATCTCTTTAAACCCCAAAAAGTCCTTGTTTAGGTTAGAAGAAGGAAAGTTGTTAGGTCACATAATTTCAAAAGATGGTATAAGAATAGACCCTACTAGAATAGAAGCCATCCTGCAAATAAAACACCCTAGGAACATTAAAGAGTTACAAGCTTTCTTAGGAAAAATTAATTTTCTTAGAAGATTTATATCTAACATGGGAGAGTTAATTAGATCACTAAACAACATGCTGAAAAATGACTCCACCATAAAATGGACTGTTCAGGCTAAAAAATCTTTTGAAGACATTAAACTAGCCTTTACTAAAACACCTATGTTAATCAATCCTAAATTTACAAAGATTTCATCTTGTTTTCGCTTGCTTCTGAGCACACAATTGCTGCAGTTCTATTGCAGAAAAATGACAAGGGTTACGAAAAACCCATTGTTTTCTTTAGCAAAGCCCTGCGATATGCCCCTTTGACATATAATATAATGGAAAAACAAGCCTTGGATTTAGTCAAAGCTGCCATGCGGAAAGAGTTATTTTTGCGGACAAAACTAACCTCCCTAGGAGTCTAAGACTCTCTAGTGACAAACAAGACAATTAAGAGCAATCCTTCTCTAAACATACATCATTCTATGAGAAACCAAGTGTTTTCCGATCCTACCTCAAGTCCAACGCTCGTTGTAGCAGCCCAGCCTCGCTGATCCGGATGAGCTCCTCCTTCACTTTGAAACCTGCATGCACTAACAATCAAACGATTACATAACACCTGAATATTCCATAAAACTAAGCATATTCAACATATAGACCAAGGAGTATATAAAACAATTCATTAACAACAAATCATTGAGAAGAATGGACTTATTTGTATTAAGGAAACAAAAAAGAAACCATTACAACCTGAGCCTTGGTGTTGTGCAAGTTCCTCCCAGGGTCCAGCAAGAGTTTTCCTCTACTTTGACAAGCTCACCCACTTCAAAATGAAACAAGAAAGGATGGTAATCTCTCCTCACAAGCTTCTACAAGGAAGTCCTAATTCCAGCAGCATCTACCCTTTGGAATGTTCAGCTTTTCACCTCCCCTCCTCTGGCCTAATGCCTATATTTATAGTGTTCTAGAGGAAGTTAATCAGGTCCAACATCAATGGGATACTCCCCTCTTTTGGATGGGGTAGCTCCTCTCTTGATGGGATAAGTTCCTCTATCATAGGGATGCATGAACCATCTGGAGGCGCTCAATACACGTCAAACACTCTTCTAGAAGGCTCTAGAAGTGACCACAAGTAACTTTTTAAAGATGAAACTCGCGGCTTTTGACCTTTCTATAGGGGTACGCACCCATCCTTTGGCTTATAGAGCGTACAAGTACGCAGGTACATTGTGTTTGGGATGCGTACACGCAGGCAAGGTAGAGAGAACCTGCGTACCCAGAGATAAACATGTTTTTAAGTGACTTTCTCTCTTCTTGAAGTTTGACATGAAGAGCAGAGGTATGAGGTTTGACAAGGAGGATAATATGACTATTAATGGAGCCATATTAACTGTAGGTAGTCATGGTGACAAATTTCAGTGTAACAGATTGCCCCCTAAAGTACGAAGCCTGTAATAGATAAGGGTGTTATATCATATAGGAAGGGTGAAGTACTTTATCATTTTGAGGATCATCTTGTGGAGAGCCCGGTCAGAACCTGCAATTTTCAACACAAAATGCATGTATAAGATCATATCATCGCTGAGGTAGGCATTCCCATACTCAGATCAAAACTTTAACTATTGGACTAACTATTCTGATACAGGAATGATTTCATAAGACATCATAATTATAGACTCATGTAGACACAGTATGGACGCAGCCATCTGTTTATGATTGGTCTACAACATAATGAATACAAAAACTCCTCGCAGCCTGATGGTGGAAACTAAATCCAGGGTCTTCATCTCTACTTCCCGAATTGGTATGATTCTAGCCATGTGAATAAATGAGTCGATGTCGAAACATGGTAGAAACCACTTGATTACTAGTCAATGATGTAAACTGTTAACAAGCGTGAGAGAGACCACCAGTAATGTCAATGGTTCTCAAAGTACCCAGCACAATCCATGAGATGTGAATGAATGAGTCGGTGTCGAACATTTCATGGAACCCTTCGATCGCAAGTCAATGATGAAAACTAACGTCGAAAGCGAGAAACCTGCCATTGATGCATGCAGACCTCAAGGTACTGACGATTTCTAAGTCAACTCTCTAGATAATGTGCTGATGTCGATAGAAAGCGACTCGTCGCAGGGAAGCCCACAACACGAAACCATAGTTCAAGTTGAAGAAATGTTGCTGCAAGGACTGACTCAATGATGACATGATGAATGATAGGTATTTTGCGGTTGAATGTTTTGTTTCAGACCTCTTGGACACATAACGACACAACAGATGGTTTGGTGATAAATGACTCAAAGTCGACTCCCATAACCCGGCTAAAGATGTCAAGTGATTTTGGTCAACTGTGAGGTAAAGGATTTCCCAACCCAGGTGAATGAATAAGTGTCGTGTTCAAGAGTGGTAGTAAGGTTTTTCTTGAGACAAAAGGATATCAAATAGGCTCATTCTTCTCATTTTTCCCCCACCATTTCTGGCAAGTACCTCTTTATTTTTTACAAGCTTGAGGAGGATAACATATGCTTGTTTGTAAGCTCATCCTTCAGATGAGTCCAACTTAGTTTTTGATGCGAACCCTAAGAAGGAGT
>APFE031612556.1:39590-87022 GCA_000404065.3 Pinus taeda
GATAAAAACCTTCACCAACCTTCGTCGACGTCTCCACTCATGAATATGATCAGAAATATAGGTGGACGTCGATTGTTTTAGTGAAGTTAATAACTCCGTACCGTTATCATATCTGACCGGCAACTGAAAATGAGTTAAGGAAGATGTGGCTAACTGGCTAAAGTTATAAAAAGAGGCCCGTGGTAACTCAATGTACCACTTGGCTGCGAGACCAATGAGTGTACGCTGGAAAAGACGTAAGCGGATCGAATCATCCGAGATAGAATTTGATGCACATTAGAGGTGGTAAGTCATCACGTGATTTGATGGGTCCTCTCTAGACTTACCTTCGAACTTAGGTATGTCACTGGGCAACTTATTCGGCATTGACGGCCAAAATGGAAGATAATTTATTGGATCATTCGTTAGGCGCGTCAAGTCTGGTAAATACAAAGTTGCGATAAAAGGCAATTGCCGATTAGGATCTCTAAAACTTGGGGTCACTAAACCAGCCCCAGGAGGAGGATATCCAGGATAACTTGGAATGGGAATCGCATTAGGGATATTGTATCCTCCCGGAAAACCAGGATTAACCGGACCGTACTGGGGTTGTTGAGGTTGTTGATAAGTGTACCCAGGATACAGTTGATACTAGTAAGTTGGTTGTTGAGCAGCAGGACCATATTGAGGTTGGTACTGTCCCTGGTACGGAGGTTGGATAAATTGAGGTTGAGAGGTAACAACCATACTTCCAACAGGCATCTGGACCGTAGGTCCAGACTGAGGCACAGAGGTCTGAGGAATAGAGACAGGAATAGTAGAAACCGGAACTGCTGATACTCCAAAAGAAGTTGGGGTGGATGAAGAAGATGTTGTAGTAGCTGCAGCAGATGTTCGAGGCGAAGTACTAGGAGTACTAGGCCCAGTCTGAGAGACTACAGAAGATGCAGAAGACAAAGCCGTAGACTGGACGGGTTACTGAGATGGACCAGCGGCCTGTCCAGGTTGGGAAGACGACTGCATGTTCGGTTGCAACATCTGCGGATTCTGTGAAGGATCCCACACCAAATTCGTTACAGTGTATTGACCTTGAGGATATGGAGGTCCATAACCGGGTTGAGGGTAAGATTGATAATACGGTTGACCTGAAGACGGTTGATAACCTTGCGGTTGATACTGGCCTTGGGGTTGATAACCCTGGGGCACATACTGATACTGGGGTTGCTGACCTTGAGGTACGTAAGAATATTGATTCTGGGGCGCATATTGATATGAAGGTTGACCTTGGGGTAAGTAAGAATACTGGGGTTGACCCTGGGGCACATATTGGGCCTGGGGTTGACCTTGAGGAATGTATTGTCCCGTAGGGATGTACTGTCCTTGAGGTTACCCCCCAGGTGCAAATTGAGTACCCTGAGGTTGCCCCCCAGGTAGATATGGAGTACCCTGAGGTTTCCCCCCAGGCGCATATGGAGTACCTTGAGGCTGCCCCCCAGGCGGTAACTGACTGCCTTGACGTTGACCTGACATCATCAGAATTTCTTCTGCACTCAACTGACTATTACCACTATTTCCAGCTAACAACTTCTGCTCGAAGGGACGAGGAGATGCTCCTGAAAAAGTACCAGAAATGGACCGATACCCAACAGGAACAGACGGACCGCCGTACAAATAGGCTTCCGGAGATGACGGACTAGACATATATACAGGATTAGAAAAACCTCTAGGTGGAAAAGGAAAACGAGGTGGAGAAAAACTAACTGGGTTGTCCAAAAAAGTGGTTAACGAAAGATACCAAGTAGTACTTCGAGGGGGACTGTAAAATATAGACTCACGCTCTCTAAGATCAAGAGCAGGTAGATCTTCTTCAAGATAAGAAGCGCCTAGATCTTCTTCTGGAGCAAGTTCTTCAATAGAAATCAAACCAGAAGGAAGATTTTCGGTGATGACTCTTTCTATCTTAGGTGAACTAGGTACACTAGAAGATGGAGTAACAGGTTCGGATATTTGAATTTCTTCACCTATATCACCGGCAGATGCAACACTACCAGTAAGCTCGGAAACCCCAAAAGCTTCAGGATCGTAGCCTGTTTCTAGACTTTGGTAATCTGGGTGGACTACCAATGAAGACTCTCCTTCTTCTGGTGGACTTACTCTACTGCCTCCAGGAGTAGTTACAAGGATTTTCAATCCTTCGTAATGAGACGGGACCTCTTCAGGAGGGTCACCCCGCAATCTACGGGATCGCCTCAATAAATCGGCCACGGTAACAACTTCAGGAGACTCGCCCCGAAGTCTACGGGAGCGTCTCGGTGGTTCAGCCATAGCTAAAGATTTTTAACTACTACACACGAAATCAAAGTAAAATCTCAAGAAAAACACCTAAGGTCACTAAAAAACCAAACAATTTTGAAACACACACCTAAAGAATCTAGGGCGTCAAACTAAACACAAACAGTAGCTTCCGGACCAAAAACACTAGTTGGTGATGAAATCCAACCTCGTAGGATTCAGTACAGAAAGAGCGGGTGGAACAGTTACCCCGCCAACCTGCTTAATGAATAGACTGGACCAAGTTCCTCCACTTTAACCGTCTCGAGTGAAGTGAACCCCCCAGAAAATCCAAGTGAGTCTAGCCGACGTCTGCTCCAGGTACAGTGGAATCTTCCCGCCACCGTCACCTTGGGTAGAATCCTAATATTATGGCCACTAAGGTCACCAACAGCAACAAATATATCTGGGGGAACAGTCTACACTCCGACAACACGCAAGGGCAGAGTAACAAGCTCAATCCCCTTAACGGCTCCTTGACAATGGTCAATCCAAGGTTTATCGATAAGTGATCCCCTGGCTCCTCGATTTGAGGTTTACCGTTTGTAATACGTGCGTGTCTGGCGTCGTTCCCAACGAGGGAGGATTGATCCCCTCACTGATTCAGACATGAGCTCGTGCTTCTCCTTTAAGAGGAGCTTTCCCAGAGTATAAATGCAACAACTGGATTTATCTTATCACAAGATAAGCTACTTGTTTGGTTTTATAGTCTTGGAGAGTTAATTACTCACCTACTCCAAGACACTAGCCTGATCTATATTGGTGCTTCAGAGCCCTAGTAAAATAAAAATTTCTAAGTTAATTTTACTTTAAGCGTTGATTTTAATGGTTGTTCTTTAATACAAAAGGTAATGGAGATGAAACTTGATGGTGTATAGACTCGACTCCAATTCTCTAAAAAGATTCACCTAAGATGATTTACACTACTTTTCTTTTCAATGAATCCTCTAATTAAGAGAGTTGAGAGAATGCAATCTTTTGATAAAAAAAACTTTCTTAATAGACAATCAAAAAAACAATCTCTTTATCTTTTCAAAGCGCACAAAACATGACCACTCATTACTTGCACAAAAAATTCCTTTCTCTTTCAAAAACGTCAAATGCTACTCTAAAAAAAACTTTGCAAAGGAGATCTTTTTGTATTTTCCTATTTAATAAAGCATGTAAAATTAATCTAATCAAAAGCAATTTCAAGATCTATAAGAATCTATGAAAAACTCACTCAAAAAGCAAATAAAAGTAAATTTACCTAAAAGTAAATCTAAGAGGCAAAAACTTACTAAGATAATTCCGGGATGTTTTACTCGGCAAGAATCAAACCAAGGACTAGTTCATGTAGAATCATAAACTAATCAAAACAAAAAATCAAACTCTTTTTGTTCTTTTCTTAAAATGAAATTCACAACTTAAATCAACAAGCTATTTTGAAATTTCACAAAGAGACAACACAAAGGTAGGTTGCTCACACAGGCAGACTTTACGACTGGTCCGACTCCTAAGAAGACTGACAAAACCAGAGAGATCTAAGGTTCCACAACTTCTAAAGTCAAAGTCACTACAGGACCAATGCAAAAATCAAACCCTAAGGCTAAAAATTCAATGAATTTCACTAAAACTTTTGATACTAATGGGACAAGTTCAGGTGAAGATTTTTGACAGACAACCAGTGGATCTGGGCAGTAAAGACTAATGAAAACAAAATCTAAAGGGAAAAAATGGATAAAATTGAAATTTTCTCAATTTTAACAGGGTACGCAGGCAGCCTGTTTAACCAGGTGCGTCCACGCTCTGTGTGCAAATATACAGTGTGTACAGGTACGCACTGTGTCTAACTCAGAGGGTGCGTACTACTGAAAAATTAAGAAAAACTAAATTCTAACTTGACTCTAAGCTAATCCACCCAAAAACACAGTCAAGCAATCAAAAAACAAAAAATAAATGACTCTTTTTAGATCAAAGTATTACTCAAAGGAAAAATCAATCACATCAATGGATTCCTCAGCGGAGTCGCCAATTTGTCATACGGAAAGAGTTATTTTTGCAGACAAAACTAACCTCCCTAGGAGTCTATGACTCTCTAGTGACAAACAAGACAATTAAGAGCAATCCTTCTGTAAACATGCATTATCATATGAGAAACCAAGTTTTTTTCGATCCTACCTGAAGTCCAACATTGTTGTAGTAGTCTAGCCTCGTCGATCCAGATGAGCTCCTCCTTCACTTCGAAACCTGCATACACTAACAATCAAACGATTACATAACACCTGAATATTCCATAAAACAAAACATATTCAACATATAGACCAAGGAGTATATGACTCAATTCATTAACAAAAAATCATTGAGAAGAATGGACTTATTTGTATTAAGGAAACAGAAGAAACCATTACAACCTGAGCCTTGGTGTTGTGCAAGTTCCTCCCAGGGTCCAGCAAGAGTTTTCCTCTACTTTGACAAGCTCACCCACTTCCAAATAAAACAAGAAAGGATGGTAATCTCTCCTCACAAGCTTACAATGGAAGTCCTAATTCCAGCAGCATCTACCCTTTGGAATGTTTAGCTTTCAACCTCCCCTCCCTTGGCCCAATGCCTGTATTTATAGTGTTCTAGACGAAGTTATTCAGTTCCAACATCAATGGGATACTCCCTCTTTTGGATGGGGTAGCTCCTCTCTTGATGGGATAAGTTCCTCTATCATAGGGATGCATGAACCATCTGGAGGCGCTCAATACACGTCAAACACTCTTCTAGAAGTCTCTAGAAGTGACCACAAGTAACTTTTTTAAAATGAAACTCACGCCTTTTGACCTTTACAGGGGTACGCATCCATCCCTTGACTTACAGAGCGTACAAGTACGTAGGTACAATGAGTTTGGGATGCGTTCACGCAGGCAAGGTAGAGAGAACCTGCGTACCCAGAGATAAACATGTTTTTTAGTGACTTTCTCTCTTTTTTGAAGTTTGACATGGAGAGAAGAGGTATAAGGCTTGACAAGGAGGATAATATGACTATTGATGGAGCCATATTAACTGCAGATAGTCATGGTGACAAATTTCAGTGTAACAAAAGCCATTAAGGATTTTAGGTTATACATCTTATATTCTCATATAGTAGCCTACATTCCTAATTCAGTGTTTAAAGACATCCTAACTCATGATGGTCCTGATGGAAAGAGGGGAAGGTGGATTGATACTATTTTAGAGTATGATATAGAAATCAAACCTACTAAGTTAATCAAGGGCCAAGGTTTAGCCAAACTCATGGCTGAATCAAACTGTCAGGCCCTGGATATAACTTTATTGCAGTAACAGATAATGAAGAGGAGATGGAAACTCCACTAATCAGCCAGGCCTTTATTGAATCACCTTGGTATGATGATATTATTTATTTTTTACTGAATTTACAAGCTCCTCTTGAATTATCTAAGACTAAAAGCAGGCTTTTTAAGATGAAATCATTGAGATTTTGTATATCATACAATGCTCTATTTTGGAGAGATCATGAAGGTATTCTTCTCAATTGCTTATTAATAGAAGAATCTGACAAGGTTTTGCAAGAGTTTCATGTAGGTGACTGTGGAGGACACCTTTACTGGAAGACCACTGCATATAAAATCCTTAGAGCTAGTTTCTACTGGCCTACCTTGTTTGCTGATGTCAAAAAACATGTGACCTCCTGTCACAGATGCCAAATCTTAAGGGGAAGAAAATTCTCTTACCTTTACCCCTCAAGCCAATCTCTGTAGAAATACCTTTTTAGCAATGGGGTTTAGACTTCATTGGTGAAATTCAGCCACCGACTTCTGCCCAACACATATGGATCCTCACAGCCATAGACTACTTCACAAAATGGATAGAGGCCATACCTTGAAGGCAAGCCACATATACTGTTATCATAACCTTCCTTGAAAGCAATATTCTATCAAGATTTGGATATCCAACTAAGCTCATTTCTTATAATGCAGCAGCCTTTAAATCCAAGAGAATGATAGGTTTCTGCAATAAATACCATATCACCCTTGGCCATTCCACAGCCTATTACCGACAAGGTAATGGACTGGCAGAATCCTCAAAAAAAATCCTAGTAAACATCATCAAGAAGTTACTAGAGGATAATAAGAAAACTTGGAATAAAAAGCAAGTTAATGCCTTATGGGTAAACAGATTAAATACTAAGAAATCAATTGGTACTTCTCCCTATCAACTAGTTTATGGGATGGAAGTTGTCTTTCCATCCTCTTTGGGAGTACCAATAATGAAGATACTTCAAGAATTGCAGGTTGAACCAAATAGTATCCAAAGAAGAATCAACCAAACTATTCATATACAACAAACTAGAGAAGAGGTCTATGTCAGGTCTCAAGTTGTGCAAGAAAAGATTAAAAAGATTTTTTATAAGAGAACCAAAGTTGAAGATTTCTACATTGGTGACAAAGTGCTCAAGTGGGATTCAAGGAGGGAAGACAAAGGCAAACATGGGAAATTTGATTTCCTATGGAAATGTCCCTATGTCATTTATTCTTACAGAGGAAATAATGCCTTCACCTTGAGAGAAATTAAAGGTAAAAATACAGAAGGTGGGCTAGTGAATGGTCGAATGCTAAAACATTACTTTGAACCAAGTTGCTAATTTTCATTTCTCCTTTGCACATAATTTATTTACAAAGTATAGTTTGGATTGGGTGGTGATCTTTGAAGTTGAAGCCCAAAGAGAAGATCCTAAGCTTTAAAAGATTTACTGTCATAAGTATCAATAATGCAGATTCACATAAGGACACTTTGCAAGGTAACATCAGCAACAATTCAAAGGCTACTGGTCTTTAGACTTCTTGACATTTCACTAGAAAATGCCATCCCCAAGTGGAGCCACTATTAGGTTCCTATACCAATAGGAGTCATAATTTTGAATGACTAAGGTTAAGCCTTGTAATATTGTACATACCTTTGCTTTCTACAAATTTTTTCCATATTATTTAAAAATTAAAAAAAGTAAAGAGGGTATGTCCTAAAAGAAAATCAAAGGACAAAAAGAAAAAGAGAAGACCAAAAAATGAAAATATATGAGCCCCAAAAAGAAAAAAGAGACCATGAAAGTGTCCAAGTCTAAATGCCACTACTATTTAATTTTATGCATAATAATGATTGTGTGCAGCTTGTTATTCATGCCACAATCCATGGTAATCAAATAGTTTAATCTTGGTTATTCCATGTTTTGAATTTTATGTTTTTAGTTAGAGAATAAAATCTGACCAAACAATTTAATCTTGGCAGATCATTAGATAGGTAGAGAAAATAAAAGGAGCTCATCAATTTAATCTGAGCCCTTGGGTGATATAAGGTTAGAATTAGATAGATTACTTTTCTAAAAAGAATGGATGTTAAGGGTTTTCTAGTCTAAGTGCACCCAAATAAAATGAAGAAAAATGGTAGGCTAAGTAATGGGTAAGTAGAAGAAAGGTTGCTAAAGTATAAAATTGGCTGGATCAAAACACATGCATCATGTTTAGACACATATATCAATATGTATGATCAACCATGGAAGCAAAAACAAAGGTTTGCAAGTTAACATGTTTAACTCCACCTCATTAATTTTTCCCCTTACTTACTAATTTCCTATCCACGAGTATGTTCTAGTACTTTTAATCCTTCAAGCCAAACAGGCTCGGAGCATTTCTCTGACCTTTGGTAGGACCAAACCCTCGCCTTAATGACTTATGGATATCAAGTGTTGGAACCCCCTTCAAAATTCATTTCCCCCTCACTGCCATAATAAAACCCCTTTTCCTAAGGATAAACTTCATTTTCCTAGGAAAAGTGAAAACCCGCATGTAAATTCTATTTTCATTCAAAAAATCCACAAAAACATCTTATCCTAAGTATTGAGTGTATGTAAATAAAGTGTGCAAATATTACATTTTACATTATGCTAAGGATATACCCACTCTACCAATTTCATATTAATTTTTAGTTTTATTATATAAATCCCATAATACCTTTTCCCTTATATTAATTGAATACCCTATGTAATATCCCAACCCTTAGTTTAATTATAAACTATACTATTTACCCCATATCCTCACAAAACCAATTAATCCCATCATTAAGCCCCACTCGATCATTTTAACCCATCATTAACCTATAAATACTCCCATACCACTAAAGTTTAAAGCACTGCCCCCCCCCGAAACCCATGCTTTTATCCCCCGCACACTTCCCTCACTCGATTGTTGTCTTATCACCATCCCCCTCATCCGACGATCCACAGAAATACCGGCCACGCTCGATGCCCAATCATTACCTGCTCGATAAAGCGGTTTTCCCCGACCCCCCAACTGCTACGTGTCAATCGCTGGAGTAGATCAGGAGACCCCTCCTAAATACTACCCGACCCTCATAAGTGATGCAATGGCCTGGGAAACTACCTCCCCACTCGACGCGATAAACCACCTACTATTCATTCATAAAAGTTGCTGCCAAAAAGTGACCGTTGTTCCACAAAAAGGTCTGGAAGCTCTTTTCCATATTTTTTTCCGCTCGAGCTCTTTGTAAACCTCTGCGAACCAGTGTGACACCTGCAAACCTGAAAACTACCAACTAACCTCACTCTAGTCCTCAAAGAAGCTTCGGAGACCACCTACAAAGCTCTCAAAGCCCATCCAACCTTCCACAGTTGTCCAAAGCACCAATTTGGAGTCAATTCACCTAAACTCCACATATTTGTGAATGAATTACCAGACTGTCTTTGTGAATTTGAAAACGTTCACTATTGAAGTATTTCAATTAAGTAAAATTAATTGAAAATTACATTAAATTTAAAATCCAGCGACCAAACCTTCTGAAAGTTTCGAATTTCCATTTAAAAACTCTTGAATAAACCTTTAAAGTCAAATTCAAATTGACAAGAACTGAATTATGGTTACCCCTGTTGCCATGGATGTGAGACCTATCACAACTCCCCCTCTGGACCTAAACCACCTTCCCCTAGCAGACACGGATTTCCAAATCAAAGATACTAGTGCATATGAGGCCTTGCTCAAACTTCATTGTTTGAGTAGGGATAGATATTTGAACCGTTCTGATGACATTGGTCTCTGGGAATCCAATTTTCCCAAATACCAATTTCCCCAAGTGCATGTCTTCCCTAAAATTGTCCATATGTGCCATTCTTGTTACATTCCCAGTCAGAGAGCTATTATGTCCCCTAACCAAAAGATTTTGTTCACCATTACAGCTAAATTGATCAATGAGATGTTATAGCTCCAACCAGGCCCAAACCTGACCCCACTCTCCATTGGGGGTTTGTTAGACCAATACTTCAAATTGATTCTATCTAGGTTAGCCCAAATATTTCAGACATTCATTGTAGAAGAGCAGCATATTCCCAAAGATCCCCTTCCATATGTTTCTACCATTTTCTCTGAAAGGGGCAAGCACATTGTCACTATGATATCATGCATCTTGGGTTGCACCACTGATGAATTTATCGATGAGCTTATCCTAGCCTTCATGTATATTTACACCACAGGACAGCCTCCTGTTGTTTTGTATGATTATGCCCAGTTCATAGCTAAAAGAATGCATGAACAGTTCACCAAAATGCACAATGAGAGAGTATTTAAATACTCATATGTTCTCTACCATATGTTCCTATACTATTAGTCAGACAGATTTCCTTTCACTCTTCAGAAGCTGGATACCAGAGGACAACCCAGGTCTATCATATTTTGGACCCCACTCTTCCACAAGTTTCAATCACCATATACCTATACAAATTTCATTGATTCTTTTATTCATCCAGTCATGACCATGCTGACAGGAAGCCTTCCACCCAGAATAAGTCAAGAAATCAAAAGGGTGCTTCAGTTGTCTAAACAAAGCAAAGTGGGAGATTGGTACCTTTACCAAAATCACACAGAGATAAGAACCTATGGTTGCTAGCTTGCACCATATAAACTGCCCAAATACCTCCCCATGAGGTTATTTTCTCTAGAGTACTATAGACAAATAATGAACTCTGATGAGATAAATTTTGTCTCAACTAAGAAAAGATCACAATTTAAAGTCAAAAACCAGTTAAGCCCCTTCATTTGCAACTCTAGAGAGGCAGGGTAGGAGGCAGACCAAATTTTGCAGCAAATGAACTTCCAAAAGAGTTTCATGTGGAGGTATGACCCCCAGGAGTTTATGACCAGATTGAGAAAGAAGTCCAAGTTGGGACCTTATATTCATCACCCCATACCAAAGATAGAAAGATATTCCAATCAATCTAAGTGGGTGGAAAACACTCTTGTAGACAGGGATAGTACAAAGGTAAATGTAGAGAATACCTTGATTGTCTTAGAAAGATAGCTTGATAAAGCTCATTTCTACAGACACATGAACAGCTAGAAAGAACCATGATCACCCCTCCTATCATGTAGACTCATCAAAATGAGGAAAAGAACCCCAAAAGGACTAGAGAGGAACCCTCAAGTTCAGGAATGGGCACATCAAATATACAATATGAAACTAGTCAGAGCAAAAGGCCTAGCCTAAATCCTGTTTCAAAGCAGGAATACATGGAAGGCTTAGTAGAAATAACTGATACTGAGCTGGATAGAAGTAAACGCAGAACTCCATCTAGGGAAACACAGGGACCATCCACATCATAGACCCAGATTTTGGAAAGGCTGCTAAGCGTAGAAGTATCCTCATTCAGTAGGCCTGTTGATAAGGATAAGGATATAAAAGATAGATATAAAGAGATCAAGATGAGAAATGAGAAACAGAATGCCCAAACTTATGCTCAGTATCTTAAACTCACACATACCAATCATACCCAATTAATTTCAGATTTCAACAACAAAGAGGCAAAACTACAGGTGTCCTTCATAAAACTAACCACACAACAGCCAAGGACATCAACAGATTACAAGAAAATTGATTTTGAAGTGTTGGCAAGGGATACTCATCCCATAGACCAAATTGAGTTTCATAAACAGGATAGAGAAAATGTTTACTCCACCCTTACAGGTAAAGCCATAGTTTCCCATCAACTGTAGAATTCATTAACCATCATCTCAGCTCAATATTAGTTAGGGAAGGCCTCCTCATAGGCCAAAGACACCAAAATTAAGTCTTTGGAAGACTTAGTGATTGAATTGGGACATGATACCAAAGACATTAAAGCCACTAAATAGCTGATAAATAAAAAGAATGATGGAATTGCAGCACTTAAAAAACAATTGAAGATACCTCAGCTACAACATCCCCAAACACAGGAGGTTTTGGAGAGCCAAACTAGACATGAAGAATTGATGGACCTAGTCCTTAAACTAAATGATCAATTACGGGAAACAGAGAAGGAATTGAACACTTTAATCCAATTGAAGCAGACTGATATTGACACTACCTAAGTGGATGCCATCCCAACAGTCTCAATAGTCATTCCTTCTACATTGGCAACCTCATTGGATCCAACAGCTCTTATGGCCACAGCAGAGCAGGTTTTAGCACCGTCTACATCAGCATCAAGTACATCAGGGGACGATGTAGCAAAATTGGTTAGATCCATGGAGGAAATGTCCATACAAGCTACAGAGATGAACAAACTGAAAGAAAAGGTGACAGGCTCGGAAACAGCTTACAAGCTTGCCAAAATCATGCACAAGGAAGAAGTGCAAAAAAATTCCAGAATGAATGAGAGAATAAAAGCTATGGAAAGGGACCTAACTCTCAAAGAACCTCTTGGGCAAGCCAAGGAACTACTATGGGCCAATATCATTGACTGTGTCAATGATATTTGGAAATCCATTCAAGTGATTTTTTAACAGATAGATCTAATAAAGATGGCCACATAGGTTATCCAAAGAGTCAAGTAAGAGTTGGGAGAGATGCTTGAAGATGCTACCAGACTTATCCACTTCCTCAACAGTAAAAACACATATGAACTTTAGGAATGAGATATAGGGGACAGAACTGAAACAATTATGGAAGTGAGGAAGGTCCTTTCTAAGAGAAACTTGATGTTAAACTTGGAGGAAAAATGCCAAAATATGCAGGTAGTAGTGGATAGATTTATGGCCAAGTTTCAAATTTAGAGAGAGAAAGGGTTACCCAGTCCCTTAGTCATAAATTACAAGCTCATGACACAACAATATTACAATAGCAAAATTAGAGAGATAGCAAAAGAATAGGTTAGCACATCTTCAATGAAGGCATTGCCAATAGGCAAAGTACTATACCACACATTTGAAAGCTTGTTTTACCTCCAGCATGAGGTAAAACATTTGTTCATCAATAAGCCTACTTTTGCCAATTACACTAAGGCAGATGAGATATATAGAAGGATGTCGAAGATCCAATTACCTAATGCTGAAATGTGGGAAAAATTGACTGATTTACTGTAAGGAAAATGCAGTAAAAGGGTAAAAGTAAAACAGGCAGGTGAAAAGATGAAAATAGGTCAGCAGGTTCAAAGAGTATTAGTGTCAAAGTGTATCAGATGAAACCCTAAATTGACTAAAGCCTCCAGTGTGAAATTTCAAACAACAAAGAGCATAAAGGGCTAAAACCAAACCATAAAGTCCAGCAGTACCAAAATAAATGGGACAGCATGGAAGCAATTCAATATCTGTCTCTATCTTCTTTGCTAGAAGATATTTCTATTTCCTAGATTAAATCTCAAGTTAGTTTGAGATATTTTATAATACTTGTTGTCTAAATACTTCACAATTAGAAGTATGTATGGTGGATTCTTACACATTTCTATAGACTTCTTGATCAAAAGACTATAAAGCTATTGTATCATTGACTAAGCCAACAAGCTGGATTGATGAATAAAGACAAGCTATTTCATAGGATTCATGTGTTAAGCGAAGTGCAGACAAGTATTTTCTCATGTTATTGTTATCTTTCTTAAAGTTTTTCCAGAATCTTTAATGTATTTCTAAATCTTAATGCTATAACTGGAACAATATCTCAGAATTTCTTTAATTACACTATGTTTTAACAGTTAGGCATATAAATGTTTTCAACTAATATCTAAGTTAAGGAATTCTTAATTTCTCCTTAGTTTAGGTTGTTTTGTTGCTAATCCAGATCAAAGGATTCTTAATTGCCCTTTGCTTTCAATTACCCTATATTCCTCGTTTATATCCTGGTCTGAGAATTCTTAATTGCTCTCTCACCCTAATTAAAACCATTTCATCCCCCCTGTCCCAAAGACCTGCACTTTACTTTGCTAGCTTGCCCTTTGAACATTCCCTTTAGTGAGTTGATTCAGTTATGTTGCCCTTCTATTGACTCCATAGCCCAATGGTCTGAAGACATCATTCTATCCATCTATTTCAAGAATCCCAACATCCAATCTTCAATACAAATACAAAAACCCCCTGAACATTCATAACTAGCCTGAAATCCCAGCAAACAAAGCTAAATCATATAGAGAGAGCCCTCTCTGAGCCTAGGTTGGCTAGAGCCTATGCTCAAAAGTTGGTTTGTGGTTACCTCGGTCATTTTCTTTCTTCTAATAACTTCTAGAGAAATTTCTGAGTGATAACATAGTGTTAGCCACCACAACCAAGCATGTAAAATCTTTTGCGCTATTGCTTTTCCTGCATAATACCCTCTTGTAGCTCCTCCATGTGCTTCACTGACGATGTTGTTTCTTTCAAACTCAGGTACATAATGTCGCAAAATTTCATTCAAGCCCATTTTATATAAATGTCCTGCAATGACAGAAAAGTCTATTACGCGCACCACCAAATCCTTATTTTGTTGATTAGTATACCCTTCTGGACCCGTCCCCGTCGTCAGGAAGTGTATGATATCTACAAAGTGATTGTCAGCTACGCGCACCGCAAAGAGCTGCATGTTAGGTAGTATGTCCTCCAAATTAGTAAGCTCCTCTCCTGTTTCAATGTGCAACAAATGATCTGGTCCTACATTCAATCGTCCTAGGCTTCACAATGACTTCGAAATCATATTCCTGAAATAGCAGCAGCGATCTGCATATCTTCCCCCTGAACACATTCTTGTTAACCAAGTACTTCAATCTAGAGTGATTTATATACATCTTAAAGTGTTCACCTAGCAAGTAGTGTCTGAACTTCTAGAGCGTGTACACCATAGCCAAACCTTCACGCTATATCGTTGAGTAGTTCTTCTCATCTTTGGACAACTTCCTACTTCCAAATTATATAGGGGGATGCAACTACCCCTCACTGCCTGTGTCAATACTACTCTGAGTGTGATACATGATGCGTCCACTAGAACATGAAATTCCTTCTTCCAATCTAGGAAGACTAGGATCATTGCGATGACCATATTTTTCTTTAACACATCTAAGCTTCGTTGACATTCTTCATTCCAATAGAATGTAGCATCCTTCTTTAGTAGCTTCTCCATCGGTGCGCAATCTGGGCATAACTCTTGATGAACTTTCTATAGTATCCTGTATGCGCCAACGTTGCGCGCAACTGTTTCACACTTCTTGGCACCTCCAAATTAATTATAATTGTTATCTTAGTAGGGTCCACCATTAATCCTTTTCTGCACACCACATGGCCCATCAATATTCCGAAAGGAACACAGAACAAACATTTCTTCACATTGAGCACAATCTGATACCTTCAACATGTATCTAGCATCAAGTGTAAGCGGGCTACATGTCGTTTCACCAGCCCAAACACCGTCCAATCATCAGAGTATACCTCCATAAACTTGTGAATCAAGTCCTTGACTGTTGCAATGACTACGCGTGAAAATATCATCAGCGTGTGCTTCAATCCAAAAGGCATTGCAATATATTGAAAGCATCCCCACTCAGTTGTGAAAGTCATCTTACTTCTATCCTCCGGCGCGATCTTGATCTGATGGTACCCTGAGAACCATGAGTGAACGAATATGCTTCTTGTCCTCCTACATTATCCAACACTTCATCGGTGAACAAAGTCAGAAAAGGTTCATGCACGTAGCATCATTCAACTTCCTGAGATCTACACATATCCTTATTTCATCCTTCTGCTTCTTTTCCTAAACTACTATTGGGCTCACCCAATCCGATTCCTCCACTAGTTCAATAATACCTGTCACAAGCATTTTATCCAACTGTAAGCACACCTTTTCTTTATACTTTGGATTGAGGCGGTAAGGCCTTTGCTTGATCGGATCCACATCTGGTTTCAACGTAATTTTCAAAACATCTGGGTCCCCTATTATCCCCTTTAAGTCTAAGAACTTCGTAGGGAACAAGTCCTGGTATTCGCGGAGCAACTCAACGACCTTATCCACGATAGCATCATTCTAGTAGTCCCCTACCTTCACAAACTTCGGCTCTGCCTCTGTCCCGATGTTCACTTGTCTTGTTTTCAGCGGCGCAATGATATATGGGTTTTCTATCTGTGGCCCCTCAACTTCGCGGTGTCCTCCTATCTCTGTGATATTAATGTTCCTCGGATCCTCATCGTCCTCTTCAACAGTCACATTGTAGCACTCCAGCGCATGGCACAGCTGGGTGGTCCAATCTGATTGAATCAAATCTAAGGGATCCTGTAGTATTTTGAAGATCGTTGCTTTGAACTCCTACAACGCTTCATCAATGCACTCAAATCCATCTTCAAAGCTAAATGTCATCAAGAATCCCTGTCTCAAAATGTCCCATTCTTTTGTGCCATGGCGGAGTATTACATCCAAGGTGTGACAGAACAAATGCACCCACTCCGGTTGTGGTTCTATTCCATAAGCATTAGTCCATTTGGCTAAGTGATCACATGGATCACTCCTTCCATCGTATTTCTATGTCAATTATATCTTTGGGTGACCATCCATCGAAGTTGTCTTTATGCATACCCCACCGTCTTGCAGGCGTAGCGTGCAGCACCAAGTCCAAGTCTTGAAAGTGATGCTTCTCTGGAACTTCCCTTTCAAATACATCCAGAAATTTATCAATGTCAGTTAAACCATCATAGTAAGGCAAACTTCTTACCTCCGATGATATGCGGTGCAGCAATTTGGTCATCATTTTACGTCATAGTGTAGATACTTCGTGCAATCTATTCTTCCAGTGTTCTAATTCCTCATTTGAGCCTGATGTATAGGAGCTTTCACAATCCTATGCAAGACATCCATCAGCTGTCGGTTTCACCCAATCTTGATCTCATGCCGTTATCTTATAAATCTGGTACAAATCATCATCACTTTCGTAATTGTGGACTGCTTCAATGTAGTGCGGTCGTTCTGCAAGGTCCAATGGTACTACTATGTGGAGTGATTTTCTTTCAAATGAAATCGTCCGCTTCTTCAAATTAAACACCCCGTTCATGTCGATAGCCCAGTCGATCCCAAGGAGCGTAGGGTAGGGATTGTTGTCATCCACAATCTCTATCACTTCAAAATTCGTCCAACGCTCTCGCTCCTTCGATATCAACTGTCACTCCTTGTAATCTTTCCATGGGGATAATATTTTGCTGATTTTCCATCCTCAATTGAATATGAGACCATTACAGTGAAGGTATCCCCATTCTTTCCCATGTTTGTTAAGGAAAAACATTTTCATCGAACCCTAAATCCAAAATAACTTGGTCCATTTCATATTCTCCTATCTGCGCAGTGAGTCTCATCTCCCGCACTGTTCTTGCCTTCTGCTTACCAATATTCCTGACCACGCGTGGGCCGTCGGGAGTATTACCAGCACATTTATTGATCAACTCCTGTAATCCATTTACAACCTTTCTATCTCAAAGCAACTTCATACAGGTCTCAAAAAATATGGTAAGCATGGATGGGTCCATTTCTTCAAACTGCTTATCTCGAATTCCTGAGGTAGAAGCCTTAGTGAAGATTTTCTTTTCTTCCATGAAGGTTTCCTTTGTGCACTCCAAATCAAAGCCAACCTCCTTTTCTGGAGCTTTGTGAACCCATTCACCTTCTTTAGGCTTTTTTCCCTTGTCTTCGCCAGTCATCATTCCACTTCGTAGCATGATGTTCACATTAGGATCCTCTTCGCGGGGTTTAGCCCTCATCATCTGCAGAATTTGGGTAGGTTGTTGATGTTGTGCCCCTTTTTCATGTATCATAGTTAGTAATACAGGGCAGTCTTCTGTTGTGTGGTCAAACTAAGTGCAATATCTGCATGACAGGTGCGTCGAGTTCATCCATTCTCATGCATAGTGTCCTAGTCCCCCACAGTTGTATCAAATCACCTGTCCTCACCTCTACCAGGTCCTCCAACACCCGGGCCTTGCCCGAGCCCTTGAAATCCTCCTCATGCTCCCCCAGCACCTTGATCCAAAGGCCAAGTTTCTACCTGCACTCTATATGCGGGCATTATATCCATCATTAGCTCATAGCTACAACAGTTACACTCATCATGACCCACCAATTGACAGAATTTACAGAATAGTTGTTGCGGTGTCTGTACAAATTTCTATAGTAGGTGACAATTGTTTGTCACAAGTTTTCCAACCACCTGACAGATAGCACACCATAGCATAGGCCCCGTACTTGGACCTGCTTGAGCTTCCAGCCTCAGAGGCATTGGCCCCCCTGCTACAACATAATTCATGAAGACTGGGTAGTGATCCTTGCCATGCCCCTGGCTTTTGTATTTCAAGCACCAAACTTCTTTTTGCACCTCTAGATGAACTATTATATCCTTATTTAGACTTTGAAACTCTAGGAAAAGGTTGTGCAACTGCGCACAAATTTGCTAAACTCCCAAATTAGCATCTTGCATTGTTGTCTCATGCAATCTCATTGCAATCTCCAGGGCTTCCGCCTAGGTCCCAATCTTTTGCTACGATAAACGAACCCTCAGATGAGGCAAGAGTGAAGCCACAAACCATTCGCGATGCTGCCCATCCGTAAGATTCATGTTGGCTTCAATCTCTGATCTAAATCCTATGGTGTCTCGCCAGGCTTCATCATGATCTCCTTGAATCCCACAATTGATTGAGCTTCACACTTAGGCCTACTGAACTCCTTATTTAATGTGGTCTGAATATTTACTAATGAAGCCATCAGGTAATTAGTATACAACTTAATGTACCATGTCACCGCGCATTTATATAAAGCAGTGAACAATGTTGCTTTCTTTATATGATCATCCATTACACCCTGAGCATCCCATATTCCCTTTGCGATGAACCAAAATTGGTCTGGGTCCTAAGTTCCTGACCCCATGAAAACAGGCAACTTTACTACATTCACCATATTGAACGGTGGCAGAGGTGGTTGCAGTGTGGGCAAAGGTGTATGTTGTGGAGGTGAATGCAGAGGTGAGATAGGTGGATGGGGTATTTGCAAGAACCCTCATTTTATTAACTAAATAGCACTCTGCGGTGAAGCCTGTGTTGTTTCCTCATTGTCACTCAGAGGAGATTTGATCAGTGAGCTATATTCAAGGCTTGTTCTTCCTCTGTCCCTGAATATCTTTCCACTTCATGTAGCTCCAAACATCAAGGTAACTACATAACCCACTTTTCACATAAGAGTATCTTAATCCAAGTATTTAAAGACCTTAAATACTTACCTCATGGTTGCTTGAAGAAGCGGTGCTCTGCTTTGCTATAACTGACCGAAGTATCGATCATGAACTCTGTCACGAATCCTCCTGTGATACGATAGAGCCAGTACGTGCGATCTTATCTTCCAAGGCTTCCAATATCCACACTAACTCTGGGGTCCACACTATCGGATTGTCAAGCCTCCACCTTCCTTGGTTGTCTGCTAATTTAGCGATCCACTTGTATAATTCAATAGGGATGGAACAGAAGGAGATTTCATGTATATCTGTGTACAGATATCTATCCAACTACTGTTCTTTCATCAATCGCAGATTTCTATTTTCTTGCGCCGCAAATTCGTGGATCTTCGTATCCAACTAGTCATCAATTTCCTTCTTAGTTGGATTCGAGTGATGCGACATGACACATCTCTTTATGCAGATCCCGGTCCCGGCAATGGAACCATTTTTTGTCTTAGCGGGCCCTGACCCAGGTTCAGCATTAATTTAGCCAAATAAATCCCTACACTACTAACCTTTTCGGCATCAATCTACGGAGCGTGTACTGAAGCCTCACCCAAAGCAGTATGGGGGGATGCTGGAACCAAGTTTCCGCACCTAGAGATGGTAGTGATGTCGTTTTGTGTCCTAACTCTACCTTCACACAGATCAATAAGCCTTTTAGGTCTTATCAATATACTTCCCTTAATCGACCTCTATACCTTCGCAAAGGTCTACCACTGCCATTCACGAACCCTAACCAAGCGAATAAACCACTTACGTGCTTTTGTAACTACTCGTATTTTCGTGTTTACCTAGATCGATTTACGTGTCTAATAACTTCAAAAGGCATTAATATGTTCTTCATGTAAACAAATATTATTCTTTGCAAACATATAACAATGTAAGACATGTAGATTTGCACATCATTATAGCATTAAATCATAAACCCATTACTCGTCATAACATAATTGCATTCATTCATAACAGAAAATAGATCAAACACAGATATTTCTAGAGTAGTCTACTTTATTAATGCTTCATATCTTCTTACAGACTCTAACTACCTCGTGCATTCAAATGTAGGGGTTCGTGCACTCAGCTACGGGCTTCTACCCTAGGCCTCTACGCACACAGCTACAAAACCTCTCTTCTACTCTAAGACTCTTCGCTATTTTTTATAATGACCCATTACATTCATCATCTATTACCAAAATCTTCCCTAAACTCTTCTAAGACTCTCCTTTTTATACAATCCCATGGTTCGCAGACCATGGGTGGATCTTCTAAAGCCGAGACAGCTTACATAAAAGAAGGGTGGAAACCCTTTATGACACTTTACTTCTACGTGGTCCACAACCACAAATTGTAGAGACTATACACTTTACATACAAATACTTGGGCTTTCTGCTCCAAAGCTTGGGCTTTTAACCCCAAAATCGACCCTAGGGTACCCTGTCCCAACACTCCACCCACCTATTAAGGGCCTCCCAAAGAAAACCATCTCCACCTCGAACCCTTAGGAATTTTCCTGAGACCACCTCACCGAGTTCCAAAACCTTTTGGAAATATAAAGCTCAATTGGTCATTAATCCCATCACACCATGGTTATCCAAGAAATGGAAAGGCAAGGTTGAAACCACTATCGAAACCAGGAAAAACACATGCCAATGAGAGAAAATGAACCAAATAAATAAATGTATATACCATGCATTCACACCTTAGCTAGGAAATCACACATACAACTTATTACCTACAAAATCCTCCCGCTGAAGCTACTGATACAACCTTCTCCTTGATTTCCTTCTCTTTCCTTTCCTTATCCTTTTCCTTCTTAGATTTCCTTTTCTTTCCTTTGCTTTATTTATTGCTCTCCTCTCTCTCTTTCTATCTCTCTGAATCTAATCCAAAGCAAAAATTGACACAAAATTTTGAATTTTTTCTCTGATGCCTTTTTATTATTGGTGTCTTATTTTCTTCATTTTCCTTCAAATTTCCTTAGCATGCAAATATGTCTCTTCACCTTCCTTTTCTATTATTTTCCTTTATTTTCATAATTAAATGCCAATTAATGCCTCTTTGCCTTTTCCAATTTCCATAGCTATAAACAAACCAACATTGATTCCCACTATAGTGTTTTCCCAACATTCATCTTGAAATATGTGTCCCGGGACCTTGGTCTTATTTTGCCTTTATTATCTTTTATTACCTAAAACTTTAACCCAAGGTTGTTACAAACCCCTCCCACTTAGGGGAACATTGTCTTCGATTTTCTATGACACCTATGACCAACAAACCACTGAAAAAAAATCAAACATATCGCTTATTGGATCTTTACAACACAACTCATTGCGATATTTACAACCATATATCTATACATACATACATACATACATACATACATACATACATACATACATACATACATACATACATATATATATATATATATATACACACACACACACCAGAAGCTCATTTTGTTGAATTAGCAAGTAATGAAGGATACAAATCCCACATCTGATTAGCCATCTCCCATGTAGCTTAATCATGCCCAAAATCCTCCCACTACACTTTAACTTACTCAATTTTTTGGTTCTATAGCATGAGTTGTTTCTACTGCAATAGTGGGGGCTTCACTCATGAACCTTTGACATATCATGTGCATTCATGGCATACTAAACAATACCCTTAATTTGACTATGTATTTGAAAATACCTCTAAAAAATGAATTATTTAACCGCCTTCAAATACAAAGCCAATACACATTCCCAATTTAAAAAACCCCTACTTTCACTAGATATTGTACGTATCCATTTTTTTATTAACATTTTTTATGCCCCTTTATATTTTTTCATTAACTTTGAGCTCCATTTTATACCTTTCAATATAAAAACTGTTAGGCGTGGAATCCCCCCCAAGGCATGTTTTGGGGCTTCAATCCTAAGTTTTGACCAAGTCCATTATAAAGACTCCGTGATTTGTGGGCACGGAGCACGAAGTCATAATAGAGTCACAGGGTTGTTTTCCCTTGGTTTTGTAATGTAATGTTGGTTTGAAATATCTACCCATGGTCCGCGAACCATGGGATTGTATAAATAGAGCAAGGCTCTAAGTGTAGAAATGAAATCTATCTATAGAAGCATGATAAGTCTAAGGATTTGATTGAGTCGAAGTGTAAGTTGTGTCTTTGGGTTATAGTTGAGTGCATAGAGGCCTAGTAGTCCATAGCTGAGTGCGTGGACCCCTGCAGCTGAGTGCGCAGGGCAGGTCGAGTCTGTAACCATTGGAAGCATTAATAAAGAGAAGTTATATCATTTTTTTGTGTATCTTTTCCTGTTTTATGTAATATTGGGTATGAATTGCAAGTTTACTATTTATTTTTTGTGCGAACTCATATGAATGTGCTATATAAATAAATATAAAATAAGGCATCCATTTACACGAAGATAACTAACTCGTGTAAGAAGATAAGTAAGATCTTGGGTGTGACTTAGGGGAATAGTGCAGAGCACTGCTCTAGTAGTGCGAAAGCCCCATAGCCCCTGGTTAGGGTTGTGCGAAGGTGAATTTATCAGGGCACGAAGCAACCTATGCGTAGGGACTAGCAGTTGGACCAAATCAACCCCTCAGACATCTCAAGGGTGCGGAAACCTGGTTCCAACACTCCCCCATACTACTTCAGGTGAGACCTCAGTCCGCGCTCCATGGACTATTGCTGAAAGGGCCATTAGTACAGGAATTTGTTTGGCTAATTAACTCTGAACTTGGGTCAAACCCCAACAACCCAACAAATGGTTCCGTTTCCAGGACCAGGATCTGCATAGAGATGTGTGATGTCATATCACTAGAATCCAACTAAGAAAGGAATTGAAGATTGGTTGGAGAGGAAGATTCACGAGTTCACAGCACAGGAGAACCCAAATCCACGACTATCAAAAGAAGAGTGGTTAGATTGCTATCTGTACACAGATATCCACGAAATTTTCTTCGCATCTTTCCCTACTGAGCAATACGAGTGGATCCTAGAGCTAGCAGATAGCTAAGGGAGGTGCAAGCTCAATAGAACTATTGTGTGGACTCCAGAATTGGTGCGCATATTGCAAGCATTGGAGGATAATATCGCGCACATTGTTGATCACTAGCTTGATCAAATTATAGGAGGATTCATTACTGAATTCGCGGTAGATACTTCAGTCAGCTACAGCGAGGCAGCGCAACGCTTCCTCAAAGGACCGCGAGGTAAGTACATTAAGTCTTTGAACACTTGGATTAAAATTCTACCAGGCGAGACCCCTTGGGAGTTGGATCGGAGATTGAAGTTCACAATTCGCGAAGCTAACATGACGTTGACAGATGGACAACACCGCGAATGGTTTGTAGCATCGTTAATGCCACATCTAAGGAACACGTTGTCACAACAGAGGCTAAAAACAGAGGCCGAGGCCTTGGAGATCGCGATGAGACTACACAAGACCTCGATATAGGATCCCAACCTAGGAGTTCAACAGATTCATGTGTAGTTGAAAAACTTGCGCCTTGAGATGCGGAGTCTGAAACAAGATAGGACAGCTCGCCCAGAAGTGTGCAACGAGGTATGGTGCGTAAAGTGAAAGGGATAGGGATGTGACAAGGACCACTGCCTGGTTTTCACGAATTACCTCGCAGGAGGAGGCCCAATGCCATTGAGACTGGAGGCACAAGTAGGACCCAGCGCAGCACTTGTGTTGTGGTGCGTGATTTGTCAAATAAGAGGAAAGCATGCTACGAATAATTGCCATCTGTTGCAAAAGTACACGCAGAATTCACAACAGTTGCTCTGTAATCTCTGTAGATCAATGGGACATGATGAACACACCTGTAGAAGTTATGAGCTAAATATGGATAGGACTCAAACCTAAAGAGTTCAGGCCAAAACACGGCCCCTTGACCAGAACGTAGGAATGGCACGAACCAAATTTTAGGGGCGTGGACTAGGCCAAGGTGGAGGAGGACCTGGAAGAGGTCGCGGACAACTAATATGTTACAATTGCAGAGGGATAGGGCATTATGCCTGGGAGTATACATACCTTACGTGTCCATCATGCTTGTATTATACATTGTTTGATCATGATATGGAGGATTTTCCCACACTAATAGTGCAGCTACACAACAAGGGAGCGCTCCAACCTCCCTGACTCAAAACCTGTAAATGATGAGGTCTGAGCTGCGCAAGGAAGACCCTAATGTGAATATTGTGCTCCGAAGTGGAATTACGACAAGAGATGACAAAGGCAAGCAACCTGAAGAGAGTACTTGGGTTCTTAAGGCTCCAACGAAAGAACGATCGTTTGATTTGGAGCGCACTAAGGAAACCTTCATGGAGGCTAGGAAGAGCTTCACTGATGCCTCCACTTCAGGAAGAAAAGACAGACTGGGGCAGGAAATGGACCCATCAATGCTCACAACGTTCCTGGAAACATGCATGAAGCTGCTACATGACAGCAAGGCTATAAAAGGATTGTAGGAACTTATAAATAGATGCACTGGTACTGTGCCAGGTGAACTGCATGTAGTCCAGAAGATCAGAAAGCACGCGATGAAGATGGGAAGGGAGATGAGATTGACCGCGCAAATTGGATAATATGAGATGGACCAAGTGATTCTAGACCTAGGATCAGATGCAAACGTTTTACCAAAGTAGACATGGGAGTGCATGGGGAGGTCTACGTTGCAATGGTCTCATATCCAACTATGAATGGCAAACCAGCAAAAGATCCTACCTATGGGAAGATTGCAAGGGATCATAGTGGATATCGAAGGAGAAAGCACACTAGCAGATTTTGAAGTGATAGAGATTTTTTATGACAATAATCCCTACCCCACGCTATAAGGAATCAATTGGGACACTGACATGAATGGGGTGATAAATCTGAAGAAGTGCAAGATGATTTTTGAGAAAAAGTCTCTGCGAGTAGTTGTACCTTTGGACCCTGCAGAAGGATCACGCTACATAGAGCCAATGCATGACTATGAAAATGACCACGACTTGGACTACATCTACAAGATAACCGCGTGAGATAAAGACTAGGTAAATCCCACCGCAGATGGACGAATCTCATGGGAGCGCTAAAGCTCCTGCACATCGGATTCTGACGAGGAGATAGAACAATGGAAGAACTAGTTACACGAGGTAACCATGCTAAACTGTAACATGATGATGAGATCGTTGCGCTGTGTATCAACAGAGGTAAGGGATCTACCTACGTATGATAGGCTAAGCAAGGTAGATGACTTCCTTAACATATTCGAAAGGGAGGTGCCAGAACAGCAATGGTTCGAGGCTTTGAAATGGGTACTACGCAATACGCCTGTGAGGTGGTGGGGCACGCACCAAGGAAGCTTTAGGGACTGGTGCAAATGTCAGAGAATGATGCGCATAAGGTTTGGGAAGCCTCAAATGTGATTAATACACAAGATTGCCACATGAAACGATCTGTGTGCCCACCTGTCTAGATGGATATAGGAACATGGTATGAAACCCATGCGGATGCACACAGCCTTTGCGTTAGGAGACACAATCAGTGAGTAAGTGTGGGCAAGGCAATGGTGCGAACGATCCCTCCAGTTGGAACCACTAAGTATGGAAAGACTAAGTGTGCAAAAGGTTATCCATGCAAAAGCCTTTAATGAAGTATTCGAAGCGATGAACAAGGTACATAATGCGCAGTGGACTGATTGGTACCTGCACGTACTAGAGGTTCTATGGGCTTATAGAACCATGTGCAAGATACTGACGGAGTAGGCACCTCTGAGGTTGGAGTATGGAGCGAACATTGTAATCCCCATAGAGTATAAAATTCCTAGTCCGCGCATAGTAGCACTGGTCGATACGACGGTTCACAGAACCTTAGAAGAAGGGGTCGTGCAGCTGAATGAAGCAAAACACTTTGGACTTGACAAAGAAATCTGACAGAGTGACATTAGGCTTCAAGAAATTATGAAAGAAAGGGTACGATTAAGGGAGAAAAGTGCTCTGGTAGAAGCGGAAGTCAAGAATCTTGAGGATGAGATAAAGGCATATTTTCTCGATAAGAATACCAGGGTGATAAAATAGGGTGCGCACGATTCCCTTAATGATTTTGAGGACTACCTCTGAGATTTGATCAGCCTGATTCCTTGGATCGGACCATATATTACTAAATGGATCAACCATGGTGGCATGATGCAGATGATAAAGTGCGCGACGCAGCCAGTAATAATAAAAGGTGGGTATTTTCCAAGAAAATTGATGGATGACTGGATGAAACCCTATACAGGTGATGCGGCCACTTGACTAGCTGTCGAAAGTATAGTCTTAGCACTCCAGGTAGTTGAAAGGAGGCATGGGAATATAAACTACTCTTCCTGAGAGCTGTGCGATGTTGGAGTTGAGCGCAGGGTTAAAGTATCACAAGGTCTGCGAACACACAAGGGGGGTTGCGCTACTGCATGCGTTGGATAGAAAGTGACTGTTGGAGTCATTATTCATGATGTGATGCTCGACTTGAGATGAAAGGGAGTGAGCGGCATGCATTTAAGATGCGCTTTATGGGCATGATTTGGGAAAATCTACCGTCAAGGGAGCATTAATGAACCGAATTTGGGGGGAGCAGTCAAATTCAAATTGAAAAGGCGTTATAAATTACAAAGGGCTGCCCAGCAAACAACACTTGGTCATTTGCGAATTAATCTGTCATATGCTCTACGTGTTCTGAGTCGAGACCTGTTTTCCCTGTGCAAAGCATTGATTGAACGCCTAATTGAGCGATTAGGAGATTTTTGGACCAGTAAGATGGCCGCATCAGAAGAAGCTAGGGAAATTACAGAGATGCCTGCAGAAGAGGTCACATAGGCCCTGACCATGGAAGATGCCCCTGAAGGCGTCTGGATTGTGGTAGAAATCCCTAAATCACCACGTACACCGAGGCCGAAGAAGGATAAACAACCAATGATTCTGGTGTTTGTGTCCCTACGCAACCCACTGCGCACTAGATCAACGATGGAGGAGAAGGGGAAAGCAGTTAACTTGGAAACCAACGAGGAGGAGGAAGACCTGGAGGACCTCATAATTGAATAAGACAAGGACGAGGGCATGGAGGAAGAAAATGAGCCTACACATTCTCCAACCAAGCTGCCCACGTATATCCCTCCACAGAAGGGGAAGGTGAAAGTGCACAAGGACCTTGATGAGAGAAATAGCTCTCTCCAGACTTGCTCCTCCCGAATGACATCACCTTTGAGGGCACGCACCTGGGATGAGTGCCAAGCTTGAAATTTGAAGATTTGGATCTCGCTGACCACAAGAATTACGCTCATCAAGGGACTGCACAACTCATGATGCCCAAGCAAAAAATTGTGGTGGGGGTTATCAAATTAGAGCCGCAAAAGTGGTTACGCAGAGTGGAAAAGGAAGGGTTATTAAACCTGCTCTGGATGTCACATTTCCACTGCGCCCCAATGACGATCTTCATCATCGGATAGTTGCTCTGCCTAGTGCATGGTGGGTGTTTGTGGCTGGAGGAGCCCATCTCCATCACGGACCACTTAATCCATCGCATTACCTGGCTTCCATGCAAAGGAGATGACATCGTAGATATCTCAGAGGGGAAAGTAGAGATTTGGCCATCAGAGAGACCATGAAGAAGAAATACAAGCTGGAGAAGAAGAAGCAGGGCTATGTGATCTCTAATATCAACAACAAAGTAGTCAGGGTGGTGACTCAGAAACTGGCGAGTAAAGTTACGTGCAAGTGTCGCACAGACGAGGTACCCGCACTAGTGGTGGCACTTGCTGAGTAGTGCACAAAGGGGGTTCACTTTAACTCATCTAAGTTCTTATGTAAAGAGTTCCTGGAAAATTGCTGCGAGGCCCAGGAACAAGGAAAAACGTTCCACTATGCATGGCTTCTGCTATCCATAATGCCGGTGGTAGGGAAACTATCAGAGGATAGCCAGTTCCCCACAATTCACAAGGATCTCCTAAAGGCTGCAAAGTACGCTTCGTTGTGGACCACAAAAGACGCGAACCGGATCCCCAACAGCAAGACATTATGGGTGTTCATGGAGATGAGCATCAGAATGGGGATTAACCACAAGCCACAATTATCACCCACTGTCTACAACAAGCTACAAAGTTTTGCAGAATTTAAAGTGGACTTCCACAACATATATATTAGAGCGTGCAAAGACCTAGCCAAGAAATGGAGCAAGCTACCCTTCATAGCCACCGATGATGTAATTTTCGATGTATAGGAGACATGGCCACTAAAGTGGTGCACCCCAGACATCATGGCGGTAGAGAAGTCTGCTATGCAGAAGAAGAAAGAGGAGGCCAAACTGTGCATGGCGCAGTTGGTAGAGAAGAGAAGGCAAGAAGTCGCAACAGCAAAAGTGTAGGAGGTGCGGGACACTCCGCAGACAACAATAGAACAGAAAAAGGCCACAACAGCAGTATCACAAGAGGCAACTGAGAAGGCGCGTGAGGACTAGAAGTTGCCTTCGCATGGGCAGTAGAAAGAGATGGATACAGAGGAAGAAGAGGGTGGCATGGACCCATAAACAACATCAACACTACTAAAGTGCCAGCGCCCAAGCGAGTGGACGGGGCCGCGCAAAAAGGTGAAAGCATGCAAGCTGTCAATCGACCCAATCACCCTTACTGAGGGTGATCTACACGACATAGGCGAAACAATGTGCGGCGTTACCACAAAGGCCCTCCATAATTTCATGGAAGAGAATCAGATTTTGTTGGGGGGACTTAGAGCATATATTCAGGAGTTGCAGGTGCACACTCCTCAAGCTGGTACCCTTTCAACCAACCTCGTAATAGGGATAGCTACAACCGAGAAAATGCTACGCGCTCAAACAACCAACACCATAGTGATGCCAGAGGGGGTACTGGTTACAACAAATGAGGCTGACAGGCCTACAGTTAGTACACTAAAAGGGATAGGGATCAACATGGTTGCGCTCCCATGGGAGATGCTCTATGTGTTGTAGGATAGGATTACTGCAGAACTGCGAGCTAGGGAGAGTCATGCATTGCAAGTGTTGAGCAAGCAAAACAACAACATGGAGCAGTTGATCTTGCAGCGTGACGAAGTGGTGTCGCATAACAAGCAGATGGTACAGGTACTGGAAAAAGCCTATTAGAGGGTCCCTGAGTTGACCATCCCAGCAGACGCACCAACAAAGGTGCGCATCCATAGACTAGCAGTAGGGGTACGTGAGGCATGAGAAGAAATGACCAAAGTTCAGCTGGAGCTGAACCTTCAGATAGCAGAGTTGTGGTTGAAGGCGTAACCATCCACCCCTATGGAAGTAAGAGAACAACGCATGAGTGCTATTACATTGGGGATGGAAGAGATCAACAGTGCAATAAGGGACTGCACCAGAATGTTAGAGGAGTCATTCAAGGTCCTCACTAATCTACAGGAGGACTCTAACATCCAATGCTTAGAGATAGAGGCATGTGAGCTCTAGTAGCAGTACAACAGCATCAAAGGGACCGCACAAATGGTGGCCCTCACTTAGAGGCTCGCGCAATTACAATAGGTCAAAGTGCTAAAAGAGCAGGTGGACACAGCATGGCACAAAGAAGCAGTCTTGAAGGCGTGCGTTCAGCCTTGGATCGATGAAGCCTTCGTCATTACAAAATCAATTGAAGGCAAGCTTGCGCAAATACAGGGGATGCAGGAACAAATGCAAGGAAGCAATTCTAACATCGCGGTCTCAGAACAATGGGTACAAGAGATTCAGTAGTTAGCCTCTTAGTGCATTGCCAACCTTGCAGCGATTTGAGAAGAGTTGGTGGGACTTAGTGCGAAGATATCTGCACTGATAGAGTGACTCGAGGGCAAGTCATGATGTTTGTGTTGGGGGCTTGTTGGGCATGGAATCCCCCCCAAGGCATGTTTTGGGGCTTAAAGCCCAAGTTTTGACCAAGTCCATTGTAAAGACTCTGCGATTTGTGGGTGCGAAGCGTGAAGTCATAATAGAGTCACAGGGTTGTCCACCCTTGGTTTTGTAATGTAATGTCAGTTTGAAAGATCTACCCATGGTCTGGGATTATATAAATAGAGCAAGGCTCTAAGTTTAGAAAGGACATCTATCTACATAAGCATGATGAGTCGAAGGATTTGATTGAGTCAAAATGTAAGTTGTGTCTTTGGGTCGTAGAGTAGGAGAAGGCTCTGCAGCTGAGTGCGCAGAGGCCTAGTAGTCCACAGTTGAGTGCGCGGACCCCTTTAGCTAAGTGCGCAGGGCAAGTCGAGTCTGTAACCATTGGAAGCATTAATAAATAGAATTTATATCATATTTTTGTGTTTCTTTTCCTGTTTTATGTATTATTGGGTATGAATTGCAAGTTTACTATTTATTTGTTCTGCGAACTCATATGAATGTGCTGTTTAAATAAATATGACATAAGGCATCCATTTAAGCGAAGATAACTAACTGGTGTAAGAATATAAGTAAGATCTCGGGTGTGACTTAGGGAAATTAGTGTAGAGTGCTGCTCCAGTAGCGCAAAATCCCCACAGCCCCTGGTTAGGTCTATGCAAAGGTGAAAATATCAGTGCACGAAGGCCAGGGATGTTACACAGTATTTTGTCACCGTCCCTGTTACCTCTTCTCCCGCATATTGGAGGACCTATTCCGGGACCTGTGAGAAGTGACATAACCTGAAAACACCTGCATTGTATCCCCTTGAGTATGTACTTCATATGGCCTGAAGACACCTTCTGCAAAATACCCATAAAAATAGCCCTTTTTCCATTGGCGTTGTTCCTCAGTGTATCACTCGTGCCAATGGGGGAAATCCTCCAAAGAGGGCGCGCCAGCTGGCGCTCTGTCTCAGAGTCGCACTAGCGCCAACCCAGTTGGGTAAAGTTTTTAACAAACCAACTTGTGAAGGTTCCTCCTAACCTATTCATGAACTGATTCCAGTTTGAGTTAGTTCAATTGGGCTTCGAATCTCCATGGAAGGGAAGTAGTTCTCCACCTCTCAAGGAAGCTTCCTAATGATAAGGACAATCCCATGAATCTTGTGGATGATCTTATCTCCTTCTCCTATCTCTATATAAGCTTGTCTCTTTGCCTTTGACAAGCTAGTTAGTAATTCTACACTTCAAGCTCCAAATTCCAAGTCCCAAAGTCTGAGAATTGCTAAGCTCATGTGACAAGAGGCCTTGTTCATTCCCATAAGGCTATATCTTTAATGAGGAGATCTTTGTCCAAGTAACCAAGGAGAGAGAGGCTTTTTCCCCATCCCCAACAAGCTTTGCAAGGCATGTGTTGCTGATCACCCAACCAAAGGAGGATTTGACGTCAGAACTTGGTTGTATCTTTCTTTGTTTATCAATAATAATAGACAACTATCATTATGGTTCCACTCTTATTATCTTTATCGTGATGTTTGAGTTGTATCCTTTCTGACTGATACATAGTTTTATTTATTGGATTTTATACTTATATTTGTGTTGTTCTTTGCATGTGCAGGTGTCTATTCACGAGGATTGTGAGGATTGTGACCAGCTGAAGCGAAAGAACGGGAGCGACGACTCTTCTACAAATACTAGCGTTGGATTCGAGGTAGGCCCTCATCATCGGTATTTACTTTGCAATTAGGAACCTGCGTGTTAGCGTTGTTTGATTGTTGCTAGACCCCATTTAGGCTAGTGGGATCGCCTCTATCCGTAGAGGGGATTTACCTACACAACAAGGGTCGTGCATGAAGCAACCTGCGTGCAGGGACTAGCAGTTGGACCGAATCAACCCCTCAAACATCTCAAGGGTGTGGAAACCTGGTTCGAGCACCCCCCCATACTACTTCGAGTGAGACATCAGTCCACGCTCTATGGACTATTGCTGAAAGGGCCAGTAGTACAGGGATTTGTTTGGCTAATTAACTCTTAACCTGGGTTAGGCCCCAACAAACCAACAAAAACCCTTTACCCCCTATTATATGCTCAATATATTGTGTCATTTTTTCCTCAATATATATCTCCCAATATGAACACACATGGTATGGTATTTTTACCCCCGTGAAGCCCCTGTGGCTGCAATATGCACTGAGGTTATGGATAGAAATCTCTGTTTGGTTCCACCTACAATATAGACCAATCAATCACATGATCAAGATCCTGCATATATCTCTTAAGCAATGAAACATGGAAAAAATCATGGACTTTCACTATTGGCAGTAGTACAACTCTATAGACCACTGGTCCAATCCTCTCAAGGATCTCAAAAGGCCCACAATACCGAGGTGCCAACTTGGCACATGATCCAATCCTCAAGGAGATCCACTTGGGCTTAATGTGCAAGTATGCATGCTCCTCAACCTGAAAGTCCTTGAATGTTCTTTGCTAAATTATATAACTCTTATGTTTGTCATGTGTTGCCTTCAAATTCCTTCTAATAACCTACATCTTTTGCTCCATCCCATCCAACATATTCATTCCAATCAACACCTTGTTCACTATATCACTCCAGCTGATAGGAGTATTAAAAAACTCCTCCCATAGAGAGCCTTAAATGGACTCATCCTCAACGATTCCTAATACTCATTATTATATGAAAACTCTACTATTGGAAGATACTCCTCCCACTTTCTTTGTTGATACATGACATACATCCTGAACATGTCCTCAAGAATCTTGTTGACCCTCTCTATATGTCCATCTGTCAATGGATGATAAGTTGCACAGAAAGCCAACTCTATCCCCAAGCTTGAAAATAACTCCTTCCAAAACCTAAACGTGAACTTGGCATCTCTGTTTGATATGATCTTCATGGGAACACCATTCAACATCACTATCTCGCTAATGAAGATATGAGATACCTCACTATCTGAATTAGTAGACTTTACTACAATGAAGTGAGCTACCTTACTCAACGTGTTAAGCACAACCATGATCGAATCATGTAGCTTCGATTTCTTCAGAAAACTTGTAATGAAGTCCATGGAAATGACCTCCCATTTCCATTCTAGAATTAGAATAGGATGAAATAGACCAGATGGATGCTTACACTATGCTTTTATATGTTGACATTCCATACATCTAGCAACAAACTCAGCCACCTCTTTCTTCAAGTTCAGCCAATGATGTAACCTCTTAACTATTTTCAATGTCTTTTGATATCTCGGGTGACTTGAATATGACTTGACATGAAACTCCCTCAAGATAAGCTTTTGGATCTCACTATTATCCAACACATAAATCTTATTCTTGAATCTGACCAAACCATCTGTTGTGAGGTAATACTCCTCATCCCTATCACCTTCACCCTGTTGTTGTAATCTTTGCTTCAATTGTTGGTACCTATCATCATGTTTTCCATCCTGTAGGATCTGCTCCTACAAATCTATCCCATAAGAGCTCACAGTTGAAATATGATTCATCTGCACTCTCCTACTGAGAGAATTTGCAACCCAGTTCTCCTTGCCCTTAATGTATCTTAAACTCACTAAGCATAGCCAACCATCTAGGTTGCTTAACATTCAAACTGGGTTGGTCAAACAAATACCTCATTTCACTATGATCACTCATTAGAATAAACTTCTTGCTAACAAGATAATTCCTCCACATCTTCAGGGGATGAATTATAGTTGTCAAGTCAATATCATGAGTCACATAGTTCTTCTCATGCCCATTAAAATTCCTTGACTCATAGCATACCACCTATCCTTCCTGCATCAGGACTCCACCAAGTCCTTTCTTGTAAGAATTTGTACATACCATGAATTCTTTATCTAGATCTGCAATCTTCAAGACTAGAGCTTTTGTAAGCAAATGCTTCAACTACTCAAAACTAGTTGCACACTCCTCAGACCATTCAAAATTCCTTCCTTTTCTCTACAAAGATGTAATAGGATAGGAAATCCATGAGAAGTTCCTTATGAACCTCTTGTAATAACTTGCTAGTTTGTTATAGACATATTTGGGCACTGTAACCCCAATCACATATGTCCATAAACCAAGGGCTTTTGAGTCCCTAAAAGTGTTGTTTCATGCCCTAAAGGAACAAGGTCAACTGATTACATCATCTCCCAGAGGTTCTCCATAGAAAACTGCTCAGAACTGGTCAAAACTGGACCATATAGATTGCCAGTGCTAAGGGTGTGATGCATCTCACCTGCTCAGTGTAAAAAGTGCGATGCATACTAGAAAACCCTTCTGTAGGGTGCGTTGGGCGGGAGTAGACAAATCGCAGAGACAGTTTGCAAGGTGGATGATCATGGAATCTTCCAGAAACTTCTCCCGTGACACTGGCCTCTCTGAATTCACCCAGGTATGAGTAAGATACCATCAATCTCCAAGTGGAATCAAGAACTATCAGAGAGAGGACACTAATCAAAATTCTAGAAGCTGACTCACCCTCTTACAATCATATATATATGGATCCCTCATCCCAGAGATCCAGGGGGCTGGAGTCTTGTATATTGTAAGGAAGTGTTGTTGGTTTCCTGGTGGAATATCATAGTGTTGGGTGATCTAAGCTTTTCATGAGGTGAAGAAGGGTTTCATGTTGGGAGGATGACGTTGGGTTAGATCAATGGGTTGTAATCCTCTCTTTTAATCTTTATATCAATAAAGCTATTCAAGTTTTCCTCCACATTCTTGTATGTTTGATGATATATACATTTGTGTGGTCAATATATATATGGTCCTATATTGTTTATGATTGTAGATCTTTGCGCTTTGAAGGTATTATGTTTCTTTAACTTTACAGGTACTCTTTGAAGCGGAGTGGTCAAGGAAGGAGTGGCAAAGACCTGTTAGAGAGGAGGAGGAACAAGCAAGGAACCGAGCAAAAGATTGAAGTTGGTATTCTTTGCTCCTCTCCTATCTACTTCTCGTAAAGGAAAACAAAAGTAACTTTAATCTGTTTGTTTCTAAGATAGCTACCCATCTTAATGGGACTAGAAGCTCTACATAGACACTAGATTTCCAGATAACAAAATGGTGACTCCACTAGGGAATGAATAGCTTGTTTGCTTGTCTATATTTGTTTGCTTTATAAACTTAAAGACAGAGCCTGAAGTCAAGCCAACTAGCCTTCAAACTGCATTTGCTATGCAAGTGCAAAGTAGATCAATGTTGCTTCAGTCTATCTCTGGGTTCCGTTTATAAACTGAAAATTTGACTTTAAAACATCCTAATTTCCCTGGTGGTGGCTCAAGTAGCCTCAATAGATCAGCCCCTATGATTTCCATCTACTGACTATCATTAGCACGGCCTAAATCCCTGAACTAAGTTGCAAACTGTGACCCAGAACCAAGTTGAAGTCTTATCCCTGGACCATCGCACCTTCTCCTCTTGGGAACCTGGATGCATCGCACCTCCCGTGTGCAGTAGGTGAGATGCATCGCTCTTTCCTTGTGTTACAGGTGCAATGATCAGATAATACCTCTTCTGCTTCCATATTTTGGTTTTTTCTTCACTCTCTTCAGATTTATTCAGGAATTTTGTTGTCTATGATCAATGTACCTATGTGGAAACTCCCTTCCTTTGCATGATTCAGCCTCCATCGTACAAGGAACTATAAATGTTTTTTATGTATTGTTCGTCGTTTACGATTCTCCTTTACAAAGAAGTAGCATAATCAAACTGTCATCTTTTGATTTGAAAGTGTTGCAAGTGTCGTTTTCAGTCAAAGAAAAGAATCCTATTGTTCTTGATGGTCGATTACACTGTTACTCTTGTATTTGATTTGAATTAATAGTTTTTCAAGTGTCGAAAGAAGTTTTAAATTCAAAATCGCAAAGTGTCGTCATTATCTTCCTTTCATTTTTTGAAAACAAAATCGTTAATACTGTCACTTGAAATGATTCAGATTTGTACTTAGCATTCTTTTTGTCATTCACACATTAAGAAAGCAAAAAAAAATACATGCACGTGCATTTGCATTTAGACTGCTTGTCGATTTTGATTTAGGACAGTGCATCTAGTGTGTGCTCTCTGCTCTTTGTTGAAAGAATTCCACTTCTCTTTCCTTGGTAGCTAGGATTTTCATTGCAAAAAGAAGATTAAACGATTGTTTATCATCTTAGATTGCATTTTAGGAATTGTATATCTACATCACGCGGTGAATCGGAAAGGAAAACTTCTTAAGAAAGATCAACTGTAAAATAAATTCAATGAACATAAATACACTTTGGAACCTAATGCACAACATTTAGAATTCTAGGATAGAGACGTATTCCCATGTCATAAAGCCTGGTAACTATTGCTTTCATTGTAGGTTGGGTGATTCCTCCTCTTTGAGACGACAAGTGCCAGTACGAACTTGTGCTCCCACGTACCATCGAGTATATATTGCAAGACCATAATAGGCTATATCCTTTATCCTTAGGAAGCCATGTCTGCCACCCTATCGATCACAGTGCACTAAACACGGCATTCGGGAAGATTGACTGCCATACCGTAAAAGGTATTCTGCAGTTTTGCTATTGGTTTGGTAATCCCTCTGTCTAGATTTCCAAAGTAGTCTCTTTCGTTCCTTTTAGACTCCTTAAAGGAAAAGGTCCATCTGAGCACTTGTCACTTCAGGCTCATTAAAATTCGAAGGCGACTAGAATCATATTTTGCCTTTTCTTGACTCTTAAAAATTGAAAAAACAAGTTGTGTCAAAGCGTCTAAAATTCATTAAATTCGGAATCTTTTTACCCTTTATTTTCAGTTGATCAAGTAATCTGCAATCGTGGAAGAAATTCAATCAAAACCCCATCGTTCGTGGAGACTTACAAGTCAACTGTATTTGACTTTGGAAACAAAACTATTCCGGACAAAGCAAACTCGTTTAACTAGATCAAAGTCCCCTAGTTCGGTTGGAACAAGTGTTCCAACATCCTCAAAGACTCCAGTTACTCCAACCATTTCTGGTATCCCTGCCTTGACAGAATAAATTCCATAGCCACAAGAGGACATTAGAATTGATCCTAGTGTAACGGTAAACACTTCTAGTGCTGAACCGACTCCATCTATATCTGATTCGGAAGGTATTATTCCCCAAACATCTGTCGCTGCAGAACCTATACCTTCTTCGGCACCAGAAATATTTTACGGACCTAACGGTCTACCTCTCCCACCTGGTTTGATTGCTATAGAAGAGATTGTGGAGGATCCTTCGTCTAGTACTCCATTGCATTTTGGAGCCAGGATCACCCTATATCCTTCTTCATTAGAAGTTAGTCTCCCTTCATCGCAAGTCCCTGTAGAATTGCTAGGAAATCTCTTGGATAAACTAGACATGTCTGAACAACCGTCGACATCTAGGACTGTGTCATCTGACGCAGCAGCAACAGAACCTCCTGTTGCTACCGCAATAATGTTCGTCGGTATACCATCTGTCCCAACTAGCTCTCCACCGCTAGATGGAGTCCATCCAGGGACTGTTTCGACAATATGGTCTATTCCCGTTTGTCCATCCAAAATAATATCTGGAATCTCTTATGTTGAGTCTCAACAAATTAATCCTTCACAACAATATCAATTTGGGCAGTCCTGTCCCCAAAGGCCAATCGTTCCTTTGAGCACTGGATTGCCACCATATGGGGGGCAGTATACCCTTTCATTGTTTCCTCCGGGCGAACAACCATATGGGAGTTTGCAACAGAATTCAGGTCATGTTGGAATTACATCCAGCGTTTGGGTGCCAATACTGCCTCAACAACCAAGAGTTGTATACTCAATGCAACAAAGCCTACCTGTGTCAAATATCCCCACTACACCAGCCATGGTGACAGTGTCGCAAATACAAGCATTGCCTGTTGTATGCCAACCTCAAATTTCTCAGGTTGCAATACAACAGCCTCATGTCTCCATGACACAGCCACAATCACCGATTAGTGGCTTCCTAACTGGAGCGATCCAAGTTCAAATAGGTACTATTACCCCTCATCTTGGTCAAATAGCCAGTATTGGATAACAGAAAGTGGTTTCACAACCATGGCTAGTGCAATATCAACAACCGCAATTCCAACAAGTTTACCAAGGATCTGAGCAACAAAGCTTTGCAATTAATGGGCAACGGTATAATCAAAATGGTCAACATCAATCATTTCATAGTGGTTATGCCCATCAACCATACCAAAGTTATCACCATCAAATGCACTATGTTGGTATGCAAAGACCCACTACTCAGACAATTCCATCTTATCCTAGGTATGCTTCGCTGAACCTGAATCAACAGTTGCCCTTCGTGGCAACTTTAGAGTTACCAGATCTAAATCAGCTAACAAACGATCCAATTGATTATGCCCCTTGGTGGCCGGTGATTCCTCACAAACTTCCGTCAGATATTCCTACATTTAATGGAAATCCAGGTGAAGACCCGTCGAATCATGTGATGATCTTTCATCTCTGATGTTCATCCAACAATCTAAATAATGATTCGATTAGACTTCGCCTTTTTCAGCGAACATTAACTAGTCCAGTAGCAAAATGGTACATTGAATTTCCAAGAGCTTCATTTGATAACTTCAGCACCCTTGCCACAACCTTTTTAACCCATTTTCAATTACCCATAAGGTACGAAATAGGAACAGAGTTGCTTACCAATTTCAAATAGATGACAGCCACTCATATATCTGATCATATCCATGAGTGGCGGCGTCGTCGTAGAATGATAAAAACATATGTTCTTGATCAGCTGTTAGCTGAATGGTTATTAAGTCATTGTTACCTTCTATAACATAAGATGTGGCCAAGGGAGGGGTCGTTAATGAAGAGCAAGTCATTGCTCATGCGCAATATCTAGACTTGATCTATACTCAGTTTGGCACGCTCTATGACAAAATCCTTGATGCTCCTAGACCAGAATATTTTGTTCCTCCTCCTCCTAAATCAAACAAGGACTCTCATGCCAGCGATGGCTTGATAGGTACGACAAGCACGAAATTGAAAAAGGCTACATCTAAGAAATCCCATAAGATTTCTAATCAAAATGCAAATGAAGAACTTCTCGCCTCGAAGGTAAATGCCATGTTGACTAACAAAGGCACAGAACCAAAGCAACCAGGATTCAAGAAGAAAAAGAAAGGGAAAGAGAAGAAACAGGAGGGGACGTCTCCTGAAAAATCTTCTACAAACCCTTCTGGGCAAAGGAAACCCCCTGCGGGGTGTCAAATATGTGATGATGATCATTGGATGAGAGATTGTCCACATAAAGCTCAAGTTAAGAAACTCTTTAAGAGTTCAAAAACCTCAGCGGGATTGATTGATCCGTTTCCAAACCCGGGAACCAATATGGTTGCTAGTGATAATGCTTTCCCATCCCAAGTACTTATGCTGTCCATTTCGAAACAGTAAAGTGATGCTTTGATATCGACAAGGAATAAAGATTATGAGAATCCACAACTGTCGAACAACAAGGCTATTGATCAACCTAGTAGTTCGACAACAACTTCGACCGAAGTTGTGCCACCCATCATTCCTGAGCTGACGATAAAGCCGCCAAAGGGAGTAGTACACAAATCGAAATTTAATCCTCGTGCTAGAGCAACACAGAATTATAATATAGTAGAGGACCTGGCCCAATCGCTGTCCGCTATGTCGACATTTGAGGTACTGAAAAATTGCCCCTCCAAAAAGCAAGTTCTATTATCAGTGATAGGTGGGATTGACCCAGTGGATTCTAATCTTGTGACCTTTAATCATAAAGGATATGACCCTCAGTTACCAGCTCAACTTGCTTTCCTTATTCAAGTGAAAGCCCTCAACAAAACTGTTCATCAAACAATTATTGACGAGGAAGCATCTACATGTATTATGTCAATGAGTTGCTAGAAAACTTTGGGCTCACCACCCTTTTCGCAATCATCAACAACGTTGAAAGCATTTGATGGACGAAAATACACTCCATATGGGCTTTTAAGTAACTTGCAAGTCAAACTGAGGGGCAAAACAGTAGAAATTGATGTTGAAGTTATCGACAGAAACCTCGATTACAACATCCTACTGGGAAGGCCTTGGATATATGCTATGGTTGCAGTTGTGTTGATGTACTTCAAAAATATTGCATTTCCTTTCCAAGGAGGAATTACAATCGTCGACCAACAAACATTTCTCCCCAACAGCTCGCAAGTTATGGGAAGCATTCCGATGATCCACGGAAGCCCTCAGTCGCTTCAAAATATCAGAGTAGGCATACTAAAAGACCCGACATTGATGGGTACTTTTTCCCTATCACCTCCAAACAATCTGGCGGAAGTGGCCATGGTAGGAACCTGCAATATGGTATCTTCCTTTTACAAGATATCCAATCACGATGTTAGCATGGATCATAGCAAGGTTTTGCCCCCGAACCCAATAGAAATATTGTAGCAATCAATGTTTTCGGCTTGGGAAGCAAACCCAAATCAACGCTTATCAAGCGTTTGGATAGATAGGTCTAAGGAATATGGCACTCCTTCAGATCCTTGGTCACAAGTACATTCTACAAATGAAGGAATTGTTCAGTCAATGATGATTGACGGGGCACCATGGGAAGATTACTACCATCGTCCCATCTTCCGGATTGTAAGGAAGATAGTTCCAGTGACCTTGATCATCCCTCAATTTTTGATTTTCTATCAAATATTGTAAATACGGTGGATTCCGAGTGGAACCTGTCCAATATTGAAGAGACTATCGCCATCAATATCTCAACTAAAACAGATGTTGTAGAGAATATTCATGTCGGCAAATCTTGTTCTTCTTCAGAACTGGAAATATATTACGCTCTTTTTCACGAGTTCAAAGATGTCTTCACTTGGTCATATGATGAAATTCCAAGCATTGACTCGAGCATAGTTGAACACGAAATTAAGATGTATCCAGATGTCAAACCAGTACGACAACAGCTCCAGTAGGTGCACCCCAAGAAAGCTGCTGCCATCAAGGCGAAAGTTGAAAAACTTCTCCATGTTGGTTTTATCTACCCAGTTCCTCTAACCGATTGGGTATCGAATATTGTTCCTGTAATGAAAAAACAAGGAACATTTAGAGTGTGCGTCGATTATAGGGATGTAAATCAAGCTTGTCCAAAAGACAACTACCCTATACCCTTCATTGACCAGATCATTGATGAATGCACCGGATGTGAAATCTTTTCATTTATGAATGGATTTTCCAGGTATAATCAAATAAATATCCGCTCGCAGGACCAATCAAAGACTGCATTTATTTGTCCATGGGGCACATTCGCATACCGCAAGCTACCCTTTGGTTTAAAGAACACAGGGGCAACATTTCATAGGGCAATGAATTATGCCTTCCATGACATCAACATTGTTCAACCATATCTCGACGATCTTCCGGCTCATTCGCAAAAGCAGACTGATCATCTGCAGCATTTGAGAGCGATATTTCTACGTTGCCGACACTACAAGATATGACTCAATCCACACAAATGTGTGTTTTGTGTTAGTTCTGGTCATTTACTTGGCTTCGAAGGACGGGATTCGTCTCGACCCATGTAAGGTTCAGGCAATCATTGATTTGCCTCCACCTTCAAATTTGCTTCAGATTCAGAAACTCCAAGGGAAAGCAAACTTTCTGAGGAGGTTCATTCCAAATTATGTCGAACTTGCTAAAGGTTATACTCGTCTATTGAAAAAAGAAGTACCCTTCATCTGGAATCAGGTCATGCAAGCTTCCTTTGATGCTTTAAAGGAATCCCTAGTAAAAGCATCATTAATGTATGCTCCTGATTATCAAAAAGACTATAACCTGTATCTGGCTGCAGCAGATACGACCATAGCAATCGTTTTAGTTCAAGAAGACAATGGAATTGAACATCCTATCTATTATTTAAGCCGAAACTTAAATGATACATAAAGCAAGTAATCCTATGTTGAAAAACTAGCTCTCGCAGCTGTTCAAGCGACACAGAGATTCCGACACTACATCCTCTTTCGAAAAACTACCATTTTGTCATATTGCAACCCCATGACTTATATCTTGTCGCGACAGTTACTGGGGAGCAAATATTCCAAATGGATAGCAATTTTGCAAGAGTTTGATCTGGAATTCGTAAAATCCAAATCCAAGAAAGCTCTAGTTTTCGCGGAGTTATTATGCAATCTCCCATCGTCGTCCAACGATTCAACATCCAATGCAACATTCGTGGATGAATCTTTGTTTTTGATATCTTCAAGCGATCTGTGGTATGGAGATATAATCATCTATCTCCAGACACAAACATATAGGTCTAATACCTCTCGTTCAGAGCAACAACGTACTCAATACCAAGTAAAAGACTACATGATCATCAGTGATACACTTTACCGTCATGGTATCGATACAATTCTGCGGAGGTGCCTCACCCATGAGGAGGCAGAAAAAGTCCTGAATGACTGTCATTCAGGTGCGTGGGGGGGGCATCAATCTGGCTACGCTACAGTAGAAAAGATTCTACGAGCAGGGCACTTCTTGCCAACCATGTTCAAGGATTGCATAACCGCAATCAGAAGTTGCCATGCTTGTCAAATATTCGATCACAAAACCAAAATTCCACCCGCACCTCTGCATCCAGTAGTCGTTGTTGGGCCATTCGCCAAATGGGGCATAGATTTCATGACTTGTAACCCCACCACGGTTGGGGGCATGTGTATATCTTAGTCGCAGTCAACTATTTTACGAAATGGGCCGAGGCGATGCCTACATTAAACAACAGTGGCAAAACAGCTGCTCTTTTCTTTTTCAATCATGTAGTCTCCAGACTCGGTGTTCCACAAGCTATAGTTACAGATCATGGATCGTATTTTCGCAATCACATGATGGTTGAGTTGGCTGCCAAATTAGGACTGTCCCATGACAGCTCTACTCCGTATTATCCGCAAGCTAATGGACAAGTTGAGGCAATCAAAAAAGTCCTGAAACACATGTTGCAAAGGATGATTGGAACCCATAAACGGATTTGGCACCTGATCCTATACTTGTCCTTATGGGCATACCAGACATCGATAAGGAATGCGACCAAGTTTACACCCTTTCAAATTGGTGTATGGCCTGCAAGCAATCTTACCAATTCAGTGCGAAATCTCGTCCCTCAAGCTCACAGTCGACCTTCTCCCCGGAACTTCAAAAGAGGGGGCTCGTTTCTTGGAATTAATCCAATTGGATGAAACCTATCGTGATACCGCCTTAGCTAACGAAGCCCATAAGAAATGAGTCAAGGCGTAGTTTGACAAGAATGTCAAACCCCGTGTCTTCTCAGAAGGTGACCTGGTCTTACTTTACGACCAGGAGTCCGACAAGTTAGGAGCAGGTAAGTTCAAGTCTTTATGGATGGGCCCCTATATTTTTAAGTGTGTATTAGCAAAAGGAGCCTACGAGTTAGTGGATTATGATGGGATTCCACTGGCGCAACCCCGCAACAGGTTGTACCTTAAGCGTTAATATGCTTAACTCAATATAGTAACCCATATACTTTTGTTACATTTTTGTTTTCACTAAGAGAAATCGTTTTTGGTTAGGTAATCCACTTTTGCATTTTTTACAGATGTCAAACCCATTGGAATCATTTATTGGATATGTCGACAGAGCAAACCATAGTTCGCGGAACCTATCTTCTACGGCCTGGGCCATCTTTGATCCAAGCAGTGAGTTAGTAAGTTTCAGAGGGGTATGTATTGGCCGATCAACAAACAACATTGTTGAATACAACGCGTTGATAGAGCTCCTCTCTGATTCCATCACACATGGCATATGCCAACTTGTTGTTAGGCTTACAGCTCGTCATTCTACAGCTCACTGGTATCTATTCTTTACGAAATCCAGTTATCTATCGCATGTTCCTAAGGGTTAAGATTTTGGAGAGACAGTTTGATTCTATCCAATATCAACATATTTCCATAAACTTAAACAAATTAATAGATTCATTAGAAAATTATGTGTTAGATAGACATTTGCGACATTTATAAAAGAAAAGAATTTCATCAATATTTGCATCAAGATTATGTAACTTAACCAAAATGAAGCTCCGAAAATCAAAAATATGTATATAACTATTTATGGTTTACACATAGTGTTCTATGTCCGAGACAAAATCGGTCAAATGACCCAAAAATTCAAAACACTAGGGGGCACCCTAGTCTAATGGTGCTGGTGATAACAAGTCACCGCTTGTGCAATCATGCGTAAAAGCCTAGTTCATCGATGTGGCATGCCAGTAGTATGTCGCTGTAATCTCAGAGGCAGCTCATCAGTCCTCACATCTGGGATACCAAGAGTGAGGCCTTCGATCTAATCCTGCAATGATGCAAGAGTCTCGGCCACATCCAGGTCACGAAGGACAACCCTCCCTATAGCCTCTCCTGCTAGAACGGTAGCTGGTGCTCTCAGACTCACTGTTGGTCACACCGATCCGATATCTGCATGAGCACATGCGTTTTAATTAGTCTTGATAAAAGAAAGCACAAGAACATTATAAGAACAATAAACAGGGATATGGTCAGAAATTTTACCTATAGCACTCCACTACTCACCAGCCGATAGCACTAAATTTGGGTCACCCCGGAAATCCATACCAGCATATGGACACTTGGCATAAACCATCTCTTGATGGTTGAACCACTTGAAGAAGGCATCAGAGAAAGAAACTTGTGGCTGACCAGCATGGTGGGCCATAAGGTCAACCCATCTCTGCATCCGTGGCTCAGTCGGTGGTGGCAAACCAAGTGAAATGTATTGTGGCTGCATGAGTGGGATCTTCTCCAAACCATAGCCAAAGTTCTTAGATTGCCCATTTTTCACCTTGGTAAGCTGTTCTTTTATCACTGAAAGTACTACACCACACCAGTTGAACACCTTCGGTTCAAGGCATTCTAAGGCATACTGCATATAGGACCTGTTGGCCAAGTGAAGAGCCACACTACTAGCCAGTCTAGAAAAGATTAACAAGATGGTCCTCAAAGACCAGTCAGTGACATCTCGGATGTTGATCTTGCCGTCCCTACTCGGCTGAGATCCTTCTCTATAGTATCGGCGAATATAATCCCTCACGGATTCGCCCCCATGGGCAGAAACTGATAGTGAGAGAGGGGCACCACGCCTTGATAAACCGGTCAAAAAATAGATGTCCACGATGGTCAAGGGGATGGATTTGCCTCTAATCTAGAACACCTGGTTGGTAGGATCCCATGCATCGAGGAAATATTGCAACAAGTTGATTTGTTGCCTCATGCTAGAGATGTGGAAGAACTTGAGAAAACCACAGTTCTGCAATGCAGTTACCGTACCCGGATCATGTAAAGCAATCATGTCCTCTTCTTCATGCTCGTGTTCTCGCCATGTAACAACCATTTTTCTCCGATGAATCTCTGAAAACAAACAAGAGATGGGTCAGGATCCTGATTTGGCAAAAAACAGGCAAAATTTCTATGAAAAAATAGTGCACAAATTTCCCTCCTTGCGCCCATCGCACCCCAGCTGTGTACTGGGAGTGATGCATATTGACTAGCCAGTGGCCAACCCAGTATGCATCACACCTTTCGATGTACACATGGTGCAATGGGGGCAAAACAAATTGTTCAAACCCTAGAGGCTCAGGGAAGTAGGGAAACATGCTCAGAATCGTCCAGACGGTGCCAAGAATCGTCCACAGAATCTCCCGGAGTCAACTAGTGAAAATCAAGGGGGAAACACCTCCAAAGCTCCAACAATCTCAAGCTCAAATGAAATGGTAAAATAAGGGGTAAAAAACTACTTTTAAGTTACTTTTCACGTAATTCAAGTAGGGTATTAGTGTTTTAACTCATTTTTCAGGCATGTATTCTCATTTCTAATCAGTTTGATGGAGAAATTGAATAGGTAGTATGACCGTCAAAAGAACATAGTGTTAACGATGGGTTGAATATCAATGACCATTATCACGAGCATTTTTTATGTGAAGTTCAAGCTCGTTAAAAATTAAACCTAATCAATGAGCAAATGTTTCCCCCAGATTTTAAGCTCATTAAAAAATGAACCAACCTCTGGTAAATAACCTTTGTGAATGCATTATCATCAGCTTCTGAGCCCTGGTCGTGTTCTTTCCATCACCTCCACTCTGTTTAGCCGATCATACGCCTCCATTTGATTGTTTCCCTTTTGAGGAACAGCTACGAAGAGTGACTATGTTAGCCATCCTTGTGACACTGCTGTGATTGGAAAATTCCAAACCTTACCTGGAATCAGTAGCTACCCGAAAATATCACTCGTTCCTCAAAGACGAGTCACCTTTAAGCTCTTTTCATCTGACTCGTAAAATGTGAAAATATTGCCGAGAAGTTGGCCTCTCTAGCTCGTTAAAGCTACCGAGAGTGTTATCCCTCCTCTAGATTTTAATATTTTTGGACCTGAGGGATTATTACACAAAAAGATCAAGCGCTTGTCTTGTTCGGCTCGTTAAAACTATTGAAAATTCATCCCTTTCGTATTATTTTATACTTTTTCAGACTTAAGGGATTATAAGACGAAAAAGGATTACTGGAGTTTCCTTTCCGTCCCTTTTCAGACTCTCTAAAATTGAAAAAGGATCGAGTTGTCTTTGTCGTTAAACTTGTTAGAACCAATAGCGACAAACTTGTCCATAGAGACAAGAACGAGTTTGATTGTTTCTAGGCTCGTTAAAACATAGTGACAGGTTTTCCTGAAGGGAAAATTATAGAACAAACATATGTTATCCTCCTCAAGCTTGATAAAAATAAAGCGGTACTAGTCAGCAATGACTAGGCAAAATTGGGAAGAAAACTTGAAGAAACTTTATTGGTAGCAAGTCGCTCTTGAATGTGACACTTTCACTCCATCACCATGATTGAGTCAAGTTGGGTTGTTTCGTTCGCCGGTCATATTACCATTGTTCCATCGTACCATCCATATTTGGGGTTAACGCTACCAATCCATTTCAGTGTCGTCGATATGTTCAAGAGAAGTCGATCAGAGAATTCACCAACCCAGCTTGTGTCTCACCTGCTGCAATACCTTCACACTTCATTCTTTCATGACCGCCACCCTGAACCCTGTATCATTAGATCGCTTTCACCTCCACAAAATCATTTACTCCATTGCGTGTCGTAGATGTGGGATTCATTAAGGCCCTCCTACGACGGGTTACTTCTTGTCGACGATAGCTCATTATCCAAGAAGTCAACCTAGGAACAACCCTTTCAGTACTTTGAAGCTTGCATGCCTCAATGGAAACTTTCTCACTTCCGGTGACAGGTTTGCATCAATGGCCTTCGACCGAAAGATTTTGCATGGTGTTCAACGCCAAGTCCCTTTTTCACACCACGCGAATTGTATTGTAGTACCTTGAGGGTCATCATCATTATCGGTGATTCCTCTCACACCTGTTAACAACTTACATCATTGGCTGGCAATCAGGTGATGTCTTTCCATGTTCGACTCCAGAACATTTTTCACGTGGATCGACTTGTACTTCGGGTGAATATTGGACGAGTTTCAAGACCCCGGATCTAGTTTCATCCATTCGGGCTGCGATATATTCAGGAAAATAAAGACATCAAATGTACATCGTTGTTGCACAGATGATCATCCAAATCAAAGGATGATGGCTCTACCAGAATCATCAGTCTACCACATAGACGGTTGTTTGTCCTATGTACATGAAAATGAATTTATAAAGCTGAG
>APFE031612563.1:0-11554 GCA_000404065.3 Pinus taeda
GAACAATGGAGAAATTGTCCTAGAACATTGCAGGACTCAGGAACAGGTAGCAGACATCTTGACAAAGCCACTGGATCAGAAAAGCTTTGAATTTTTGAGAAAGTGTTTGGGTATGGTTGAATGCCCAGCAGTTGAAATTAAAGGGGAGTGTTGAAACATTAATTCCAACTGTGCATTGGCAAAGGAGTGGAGCAACGATGAACACTCCAGCGATAAGAGATCACCGATATCGGATCGGCGAAATAGCAGCTAAAGTTTTATTATTACCGATGGGCTGGACCCGACGATGGAATTAATTCCTTGTGATAAATTATCAGGTCCACAAATATTTCGGTATCGGGAAAACCAAGTGGGAGCCTTTTTCATGCGATAAGTTGAGTCCCGATATCCCAGACCCGATGGGTATTCATCATTTTGTTTAAAGTTATTTCGGGTCCGTGAGTGGCTTGTTTTATATTTTTTTATGTTATTATGCAAATATTAAAATATTTATTTCGGAGGTATCGGGCCATGTGTGATCGGGATTTCGGTATCGGGGGAAACCATTGGTGCACATAAGTTGTGTCATGGGATGAAGTCCCGACCCAATAATAGTTCCAAAAGCATGTTGGATAATGGATGAAGTTAAAGCCTGGGAAATGATTTTGACGTGAAGTGAAAGTCTTCTTACTGCCGTTTATCTCAGTAAGACAGTAAATGCTATTTACTATGGTTGGTAAGTTTTTGGTGAAGTTTTAATTCTTCCTGAGCGGGAGTATGGGCATTGAAAATATCAGTAAAATCATTTAATTCTTACTATCTTCCTTTTACGGAAGTATGGCGATGTAAGTTCTCTCTCTGGTTGTCATATATGAATGTAATTTTTGGTAAATGAATTGGAATGAGAAGGGAAGCACAACAGTGCACAACCAATATTCTGAATATGCATTCTGGAGTCACGCAGCAGCGTGAGTAAAAACTCCTGTGTAATTTTTTTTAAGTGGAATGCAAACGGTGAATCCCTCTGTGAGAGAGGAAGGACGTAATATGTAAATTCATTTTCTTTTAATATAAATCCTTGGTGTGTAAACACTGTTCTGTGTGCTCAAATTTTTTTTGTTTCCGCTGTGTGGAAAAGGCCCTGTGAGAAAACAGACCATTGTCTCTGTGTGAAATTTTTATTGTTTTTTTTGGGGATTTTCCCAGAAAAATCCCCAACAACCGGGTCGACCAAGATATTTCGCATACCTAAGAAACCATGTAACCTTTGATAAGTCACATGTCAGATCTACGAATTTTGTAGATAACTCATATAATGTGAGGATATAACTTATAAATTGCGTAGATAAGTGGTATATAATTTGGATACCCGAAGAAGATAACTCGCGTATTTGTCATATTCCGCGGAGAAAAATGGTATATGAGCTTGATAAGAAGTATATTTGACTTATATAACCGCTTATTTAAACGACATAAATCGCATAACACTGGTTACTCGCGATATTATATAAGCAAAATACACGAAATGCGAATTAGGTGAGGCGCATTTGTAAATTATTATGCGATATGCGAGTTATTTGCATTGTATACGCTAAATTATCAAATGATATGCGATTATCTAGCCTTAAATATGCGGCTTATCCTGGTTCAATATGCGACTTATCTGACCCATTACGCGAATTATCATAAGGACAGGGAATTATCGCCTCCAGATTATCAACGCGATCGTGGCTAAGGTGGAAAAGGTTCGCGAAGCCCCTTGTAGTCTGTAATGGCGATTCCAATCTCTGTGTGTTGGCAGACGTGATACACATTTTGCTCACTATCGCCTTCATGTACTACTCATTGTTCGCAATCCATTTATTGAAGCAGGATTCGGTAATGAACTGAAGGCTCTAGGAATGATACAATTAGCGTCCATTCTCTTAATTTGAATTTGTGCGACTCTCTCCATCAGTTTTAGGGCATACCCTTTTAAACAAAACCTATCATTGCTGCAATTGGCATCCCTTCTCCCAATCTGAATCTCGAATCTCTGTGAGACTCTCCATCAGTTTACCCACGCCATACCATTTTAAACAAATCCATGAGATACACTGTGTAGAAGAGGTATCTATAATATGTCCCATCTAACTGGTGACACCCGCCTATTATGCGTCACTGTAGCCGCTGATTACTTCCAAAGCTATGATCACCCCCACTAAATTGGTCTCGCCTCTTCCGAATAAACATATTTTACTTTGGAAACTTCCCAGCATTTTCTTTGTCAAGAGAAAGACATGAACGCCATGGAATGTATAAAAGAAAGCAATCTAGGTGATATGTACGAAACTGCTAGATAGTATTGAAAATAATTGTATATTAAATTAAAGAAACCCAGATAATCCCAGGTAATCAACCAATCAACTATTGGTGTAATTAATTGTAATTGGATACCTTAGAATGACTGTTTGACGCTAAAACCACTTCCATATAATCTTTTTTGATGTATATAATCTACCCCGACTGTGCCATTTTCAGGCTCTAAAGCTTTTTCTCCGTTATGCACTCACGATCAAAACAACCAAGGTGTCACATTTGCTTCCTATACCTTTGTCTTTACAAGTCTCGTGAGAGGACTGGAAATAAAAAATTGCGTTTTGCAAGCAACGTTGGACAATGAGAATAAACTGTTGTATTAGCAAGCTGATGTGAATTGTCCAGTTGACATTTCATGTTGGAACAGAAAGACTTCAATATCAAACATTATGGTAATCAAAATATGGCATCATAATGACCGAAAATTAACCTATAGTTTGAAGGTACGTACACAACCAAATTGTTGCTATGATTTCAGTTTTAGATTGCAGGTTTCATTTCATTATGCAACATGCTATTAGTATGCGGTACCTAAGCCTGCGATGTTACGCAGCTTGCACGAAATCCTCTTCCTCTCATTACGAACCATTCTATTAAATAGCCTCCGTATTAGATATATGCGGTATATAAGTAATATATATGGGGTATATATAGGCGTTAGCCATGATCATGGCATTAGGGGTTTGTTTTAATCTATTTTAATAAAGCAATATATTTATTATTTTAGTTATTAATATTAATTATTTTATTTATTTTACTCATCAACATCTCATATATTAAATAAATTCATAGCTTTTTATATATTATATGGTTTTTCTAGTTTATTTGTTACACTTTTATGTTGTTTTTTTTTATCGAAATAGTTGACATGTTTTCTGAATTGCAAAGTCTCCAATGGTCGGTCAAACATTATCGAAATAGTTAGACATGTTTTCTGAATTGCAAAGTCTCCAATGGTCGGTCAAACATCCGTGCCAACTCGCAGTTTTGGCCTTACTTACAATTACAGTACCATAGGCCATGTAGTATAAAGACCAGGTTTATGATCCCGTTGGCACCCACGTAATAAAATTAAATATCTGACGTATACAGATTTTATTCCAAAACTACATTAGTTGGTATACACCGAACAGTAACGCTAGAAATTTCATTGGTAGCGCCCAAAATAATGCATATAGAAGTGTGAGTAGATGGAACTTGGTAATGAAGTATAGGGCATTAGTTTTCCTAGTTGAAAATTATATTTATATTTTGAGGTGTTTATTGAATTTAGTGAATTAATTTTTGATTTTATATTTGTTTGTGGAGTTTTGATTGTATATAAATTTAGTATTTTTGGGAAATTTTGGGAATTTTAAATTTAAATTTGTGATTTAAACAGACTTTTATTTAGTTTAGAGTACATTCCACTTAATAATATATTCAGAAATATTCAAAAAATGTAATAAATAGAATATTATAAAAAAATAATAATAAAATTTAGCATATTATCAATCTCTTTGTAAATGGATTTTTAAACATAGTTTCTATTTGAATATTTATATATTGCAATTTATTCAATTCAAAATAATATCTAATTTATTATTTGAATAATAAATTCTTTCAAATTTGCAATTGTATTGGTGTAAGACATGTTGTTTTCCATCTATTTAAAATTCAATAATTATAGTAAAGCATTTTCTTTCCATGCAAATAAAATTTTATAACTAAATTTTGTATATTTAATATAGTCAGACTAATAAAATAGTTTTCATATTATAATTACTTATTCACAATGTCGAATTTATTATTTGGATAATCAATTCTTTCAAATTTGGAATTGTATTTTGTAAGACATGCTGCTTTCCTTCTATACAAAATACAATAATCATATTACTGAAACATTTTCTTTCCACTAGATAAAATTTGATAACTAAATTTTGTTTCTTTGGAAATTATGAGATTATTGTAGGATTAATCGAATAATTTTAATATTATATTATTCAATTGATTTGAGTTATAAATTTTTAAAATCTAATTGAATTCAATTAGAAATTTTAAAATTTTTTAGAATATGAACCGAATTGATATCAAAGTTCCATCCAATTCTAAAACATTTTCAAAATTTACCATTGAAATAGATAAAAATAACTCATTATAATATTATATAATTTTCTATGAAATTTCTTCCAGGACACACCCCTATTATAATTGCACTCGACACTAAAATATTGTTAATACCGGAAGCCAAAAAAATAAGTCATGTCACTAACAAATTCACATAAATTTGGAGGAAAGTATTAATGTAACAAACTTCTAATTTTATACAGTGACATATCTAATTGATCCATTGGAATTTGGAGCAATGGTAAGAAACTTTAGTTATATATAATTATATATATATATATATATGCCTCTAGGTATTTGTTGGTAATATAAAGAATTACCAACAAATTTCACATTGTAAGGATTGAGTTTTGGTCAATTGGATCTTCCCCAAGATGACGAGGAGCATTATAATGATTATGAAATGCGTTTTTTCTCAGAATATGTATAATTTTAATATTCTTGAATTTTTGTTGGAACCTGTTTCAATAAGGTAATATATTCATTATTTTAATTATTAATATCTTAATTTATTCAACGTATATATAGCTTAAATTTTTTTATAGCTTTTTTATTTTATATATTATATTTTCTTTATTATAAATATATTTTATCATAATTGTAAAATTTAATTTAATGCTTTTAAAACTTTTGTAAAATTGAAAAGGATTTTCCCACTAGATTTTCAAGTTGCACATTGTTATTTTATTAAAAATTTATTATTGTAATAAATAAGATCATAATGAAATTACTGTAGTTTTCTTTCAAAATTGAAGAGAGTTCTTCTACTAGATCTTTATATTGCGTGATATTAATTTAGTGAATTTTAATATTTAATTAAATAAAGTTATAATGAAATTATTGTATTTTCCATTTAATTGTTCTTTCTAATACTAGATATATTAGTAAAAAATCTTATTTAAAACATATTTATTATTTTTTAATAGTGAAAGTGTTTTTATATTCTTTTTCATTATATCAAATTTATTATAACTTTTCCATTTTTAACATAAAATATCACCTATTGTTAAAAATACCATCTATTTATATTGTGTATTAAATTCAAAACTATAATTTTCAATAGTTTTGTTAATAACTTTAATTATGTATTATATCAAAAATTTATTTATTTTTACAATGTTTATGTAAGTAATTGTTTTCATTCTACAAAGTGTTTTTACATTTTACTTTTACAATTATTATTCAATGAAGCAAAAAGGGAGAGGAAACGAGAGATTCAATCTTATCTATAGTTTTCAATAATAAAATATTAATTAACATGTAAATTAAAATGTTAAGATGATGTTATATCTATATATCATTATTTAATTGAAAAAGGGTTATAAAGAAGTTTTGTTTTGGAGAATTAAAAAGCATAAAATATTAGTAAGTATAAGAGATTAATATTATAATTGATATTAAGAATTATTATTCATTATCATCATGATGAAATTAAGATAGCCATTTTTTATAATATAATTAAATTAGGTCATGAAAACTAATTTACATATAAATGACTTGAAGATATAATTTTTTTTTTAATAAATTAAAATTTTAATACAATATTACAATGTATGAGAAGAATCAAATATGTAATACAATAAATTACAATGTACTAGAAGGAATTGAGGGTACATGGTGAGATGTATTAAACTAAACAAAGCCTTTCCGTAGAAATCACATGAGAGAATGTGATTTCTACCTAAAGACTTTGTTTAATTCATTATGGATCACAAAAGCTTGAATACATAAATGTATTAAATGTTTTCTTAAGTAAGAAATTCTTAATATAGTGAGAATTGTTATAGGATTAAGAAGAGAAATAATAAATTATATATTATCGTCAAAAAGATAGAATCCATTCTATGAGTAGTCGTCCATGTTCATAAGAAGATGATGTTCATAATCAGATTTTTTTTCATAACTTAGGTAACTATGTAAGAAACCAACAATATATCAACATATAAACAAGAACGGTAATATTCATAATAAGATGATGATGTTGATAATAACATGAGTTTCATAGTAATATGTTTTTTCATAACTTAGGTATCTATCTAAGCAACCAATAGTATATCAACATATTGTTATGAAACCAACTCCCAAAAAGATAGAAAAGGTAGATGAACGCCTTAGAAATAAGCCTCTTGAAGGGGGCAACCTCCTTTACATTACACAAATGAATAATTTTTAGATGATTCAAATGACAAAACCTGCTTTGTATATATAAGAGTCTACGTGGTCACAATATAACCAAGCCGACCTAACAATAATAATATAAAGGCACAAAAATAACAATAGAGGGATTCTATGGGGCACAATAATAACAATATGGGGACAATAAGGGCACAATAATAACAGTAAGGGATACAAAAACAATAGTAATGGGGGGATCACTAATATTGTAGGGACCTAACATGCCCCTATCCTTCAAAAAGGTGTTGTCCTCAACGCTTCAGTAGTTCTGGATGCTTTTGTATAAAATTCTCATCCTCCCATGTGGAATATTCAAGGGGTAAGTTCTTCCACTTGATGAGATACTCTGAAATTGATCTATTTTGTAGCTATCGAGTTCTTATTTCTTTGACTGCTTCAGGTTCTAATATGATTTTTCCTTCTTCATCAAGTTCTAGCAATATTGTCTGAGCTGAAAGCTTGTCACTTATAACCTTCGTTAAGCCTGAAACATGGAAAATTGGGTGCACTCGAGAAGTTGCAAGAAGCTCCAATTTGTATGTCTTAGTACCTATCTTTTGCAACACCTGGTACAGACCATAATACTTTAGTGATAATTTGTTATCCTTCTTAGCTTTCTTGAGGGACATTTGTTTATATCGTTGTAGATGTATGAATACCGAATCACCTACATCAAAACTTCTTTTGCTGCGATGTTTATTTGCATGTTGTTTCATTATATTTTGTGCCAAGGTGAGGTTATCCTTTAAGAGTTGGAGAACTTGTTGTTGATGCTCGATGTGATCTTCCACTGCTTGAACCTTAGAATTTTCTCTTAAATATGATGTGATGGATGGTTGATGATATCCATAAAGTGCCATAAACGAGGTCATTTTTGTTGCAGTATGGAAGGAAGTGTTATACCACCATTCAGGCAGAGGCAACCATTTGAACCATTCTGTCCGTTTATCAGATACAAAGCAACGAAGATATTCTTCCAAACATTTATTTACTATTTAAATTTTCCCATCATATTGAGGATGATAAGATGAGCTATGAGCTAAGCGACTACCAAGACAAGAAAACAATTATGTCCAAAAATTTCCAGTGAAAATGGAATCTCTGTCACTTACAATAATATTTGGGTTTAGACTGTTAGGTCCCTATACAACTAGTGTAACCCATTGTTGTTATTAATAAAACCCCCTTATTATATTTTTGTGCCCATGTAGTCCCCATATTGTTATTATTATGCCCCATAGAAGTCGACTATTGTTATTATTGTTCCCTTACATTATTATCGTTATGTGAGCTCTGATTATATTATGACCCCTTAGAGTCCTATATATAGAAAGGAGGTCTTGTCATTTGTATCATCCAATAATTGTTCATTTGTGTAATGTAAAGGAGGTGCCCCCCTCGAAGAGGCTTATTTCTAAGGAATTCATTTATCTTTTCTATCTTTTTTTGAGCTGGTTTCATAACATTTGGTATGAAAGATTTAGATTTTAGGGTTTCGCTGCTCCAAACAGGTCATTGTAGTATTTTTGCTATAACTATTTTTCTGTGACATTTCAGAAGCTAAAACAAAAACCCATTTGAGAAGAAATGTTGCTGAAGTGCGTGTCTGAATGTTAGATGTGTCTCGCCATATGTCCATATATATGATCTAAGGAAGTTAGGGTTTTTGCAAACTCCCAAATTACGTCCTAAATAGGTGACCTTGGGAAAATCGTCGTAATTTACTCTCTGAGCAAGAAATTGGAATTTTGTAAGAAGTTACAGAAAGAGGATGGACTGTAGCTTTTTGTGTATAGTTTCAGATCCAAAGGTCGAAATAGTGACACACGGCATGTCATACAAGTTTGTTGTACTAAAACATTATATAATCAAGTCATCTTAGGAGATTGGGCATAACTCTTTCTTGAAGAATCAAATGCTAATCAGACTTGCAACATTAGAAAGAAGACTGAGATGGCTACTGTAGGAGACAATTTTAGAACTTTGAGATCTGAAAGTATATAGTTATAGTCATTTCAAGATCGCACTCTTGAAATCAAGAAAAGGTGATATTAGGAAGTTTGATGGAATAGATCCAGTAAGTTGGATACTACAGATGGAGCAATATTTTGATCTACATGGTGCACCACTATTACAAAAGTTATATATTGCATCTTCATATTTAGAATCGCATCAACTTTTATGGTATAAAGGGATTTGTTCTCATAAACAACTTGTTACATGGTCAATTTTCATGGAGGGAATGATAGCACATTATAAGGATACAAAGAGCAACACCTTCTTTAGAGAAACACCACAACAATTGGAAGAAAAGAGAGAAAAAGGGCTTTGTTACAATTTTAATAACAAATACATTAAAGGTCATAAGTGTGGTGAGAAGAAATTATTCTACATTGATTGTGTAGAGGAGGAAGGAAAGGATCAAGAAACGTCAAAAGAAGAGTATATACACAAGGAACCAACCCCAGAGAAAGAAGAAATGAATCTGACCATATCTTGTAAAGCACTGAAAAGAATTACCACTCCTATAAATCTGAAGATAGAAGGACATATCAAGAAGAAAAATGTTCAAGAAGTGAAAGATCACATCGAGAAAGAAGAAATGAATCTGAATATATCTTGTAATGCCTATTCATGAAGCCACGTAACCCATCATTTGATCCCTCAACAACAGTCATAACCTCAGCACCAGTTTGGGTGAGATTGGCAAGCCTACCTTTGCATCTTTAGAATCTCTCCTCATTAAAAACCATTGGGAATGCAATTGGGGAACTTTACTGCAAGTGCCTAGAAACAGAGGAATATGCTTGAACCACCTATGACATGCATTTGTGTGAAAATGGACTTCAGTGTCGAATTCCCAGCTGAAATAAACCTAATAAGTAAATACTTTGGGTGGAACCAGAAACTCGATTATGAAAGTGTCTTCTTCAGATTTCAATCCTGCTTTGAGATAGGCCATCTAGACAAGAATTGCCCAAAAGTTTCCTAGAAAAATTCTGCTAGAAAAACCCACCACTAATCTACATGGTGGGAAGGAACACAAAAAAAACACTATAGTGTCATCAAATAAGAATGCTCTAGAAAAAACTCTGAATCACAAGAAATCGGGAAAGAAAGAAACAAATGTCAAGACAAGTAGGGAAAAAGCCCCGGCCAACAACAAAAAAGTGAACTTGACGACCACTCAAGCATCAATAGTTATGAGGATTTGAATACCGCACAAAATAAATATTCATTTAACAACAAAGCAGATCTCTTAGACCAAACTTCTTCTCCAACTATCTTCAAAAGGACGAACACAATAGATCTCGAGGCTAAGACAGCAATGTCCCAAGAACCAGAAGAGATGAAGGAGATGCAAGATAAAGGATGTTGGAAGACCGTAGAGAAAAAAATAAAGCTACAACACCAATCTCGCCAAGAAAGACAAGGAGCCAGACAATTAAAAACTAAGAAAATTATAGGTCCGATAGACCAATTTGTTCTCAATGGATGTTAACTACTATCATCATCATCATCATCATCAATATGTTAAATGATTAATGATGTTAATGGATATTTTTTTAAAACATATTAATCTATCAACATTAATGAAAAAAAATATGATAAATTTTGCATTAATCACATTATTATTGTTTTGGTAGTAATATTAATTAAAAATAGGTATTATATTGATTTAATATGTTAACTGATTAATGATGTTAATGGATATTTTTTTAAAACATATTAATTTATTAACATTAATGAAAATAAATTATGATAAATTTTTGCATTACTGACATTATTATTGTTGTGGTACTAATATTTATTAAAAATAGTTACTAATAATGTTTTTTATCTTAAAATATTATGCTATCAAAATGTTTATGTTTTTTTTGCCAACCTTCAAATTAACTTATTGACCTTTATTTATATATATATGGATTTTTAATTAATATTTATACATTTTAAAAATGATATAAATTTATCTTAACCAAATACAATTAAAAAAGAAAAAAGAAAAAATACAAATCTCATTATAATTAAAACTCAATATTATAAATAAATATTACAAATATTATACAATAAAAAGATAAGACTTAATTAAATATATATATAATACACATATTCATGTTTATAATAAAATTCATCGCTAATACAAATCAACATAACAAACATAGACATTCATTGACAAAACACTTCATAATCATACCTAATCAATTTCAAATAAACAAAGATACAATATACAATTTCAAAGGTAATGGAATACAAAATTTAAACACATACATTCACAAACATTGATAATGCCACCCACACATACAAACATTTGAAAAAAGAAGTTCTGACATGTATATGCAATTTCAGACAACACCTACAGTACAAATTTAAATGAGCAAATATACAATCTAAAATTTGTAAATATCAAACACAAAATACAAATTCAAATAAAAAACACATAATATACGATTGAAAATAAGGAAACATTCACCATACAATTTTAAGTCAATAAAAAGAAAACTACAAAATTAACTGCAATCACAATTCAATACAACAAACACACTATTGCAATTTCAAGTCACCTACAATACAAATATTCATAGATAAGCACATATATATCCAATTTCGAATAAAGGAATATACAAAGTAAAAGTTGAAATAAACAAACATACAATATACAAATTCAACTAACACACAACATACAATTTCAAGTCAATAAAAAAACACTAAAATATGATTATGCAACTTTAAATAAAAGTAAACTCATAACATACAAATTAAAATATACATTATACATACACATTGAAATTCATAATTCAATACAACAAACACATGATTATAATTTCAAATTAGACAAGATATTCATAAATATACATTCATATAACCATTCACGTATATATGTAATTTCAATAAAATAAACACACAAAATACATGTTCAAATAGGAAAACACGCAAT
>APFE031612566.1:0-14736 GCA_000404065.3 Pinus taeda
ATCTGAAAATGGGGCATTAAAGGCTTCTTGTCAAGCTTACAAGAACCTCTCCCACTTCCAAAGCTTATATATTCCCAAGATTTATTGATTAACCAATGCGGAATTAATAATGTGTTTGAGCATAGGTGTATGCTTATATTTGTTTAAAAACCGTTGTGTTGTAAGTTCACTTGCTTATGCTAGTATAAATTAAATATGACAGTAAGTAAAGAAGCAAATAAGCAACACATGCATAGAAGCAAGATGCGACAATAAAACAACACACATAACAACAATATTAATTTGGAGTTCACCCAAACTCTTGGCCTACGTCTCCTAGAGATCTAGTCAACTCAATTAGGCTCTTTGGGATTATGGTAGCAGTTATTTTACAAGCTCCACACTAAATTCCACTGGTTTACATAGAACACAATGGGCTTAGAACACCATCTCATCCTTGGCTCTAAAGCTCTCATCTTTCTAGCTCTCACTCAGGCTCTCGCTTTGGCTCTGGCTCTGGCTCTCAACTCTGGCTTCTCTGAGCTCTCTCTCAGCCTTTGCATGCATCAATGGTTCGCTCGACCTCCAAGCGACCTTTTGCAACCTTCCAACAACCTTTAGCAGCTTTGCTGCCAGTGAATTGTGCTCTCTGGCTTTTCTTTCTCTCTCATCTAACAACTCTCCTTCAACAACCTCCATCCGTTAGAGGGTTTTAGCTGTTGGAGTCTCTGCTTATACTATTTAACACGATGGTCTTGATCTGTACTTTCAACTTGTCCTGATGATGAACCACATTGGTTGGTTCGAAACGCATTGGCAAAAATATTTCTTATGTGATTTACGCTGAAGCTCTCTTTATAACCTCCATCTCTCTGCATGTTAGCTATAGCAAACTTCAGTGACCTCGTCCATTGAGCTCTGTTACTCCTTTGAGGCCTTTTTCTAGCTCTGTGACTTCCAGAGTCGTTTCTCAGGATGCAATCATCCCTCTGTAGCCTTTCAGCTTCTCTGCTCCCTGTCTCTTTGACTAGCCATCTGGCTCTGCGCGTTCCCAAATGCATCATTGTCTGCAAAATGCCTGCTTGCAGTGTGGAACAGTGATCAGGAGCTATTACAAAGGGATCGGTGCCTTCTTTCAGGAAGAAACACGAAAATGGACAAAAATTCCAATACACAGAGATTTTCCGAAAAATACACTATCAGGCGTGAAATCCATATTTCAAATTCCATTAAATTGCCCCTATAAACCCTATCGAGTCCGCCATTAGTCGCATATCAAATTGCATAGGTGGATTGGCCAAAACCCCAAATACACGTGAATACATTGAAAAATATGAATTCCTAGACTTCAAAAATTATAGAATCGAGTCTATAATCCCGTCGGGTCCGACCCTTTTATCGCTTATCGCTATCGCAATGGCATTGGCCCTATTATCGGGGTTCGTCAATCATTGATCATCGATTAAATTTGGACTATTGATCTGAGCCCCAATCGGACGGTCTATATCACATCGCATATTGCTATCGCATCGGCCCTTTGTGTCGGGGATCACCGATCTCCCGTCCGCTAATTACATCCTGGCCGTTGATCTCTTTTCAATCCGACGACTGAGATCATGCATCGTAGATCGATATATCACATATCGCATTCACTATGTCCCGGGTCTTTTCATATGCCATACACCGACACCAATAATTGGAAATCATGTATCACATTGGCCTAGGGGTCCTTCCCTTTTGGATGTGCCAATCGCCGATCCATCAATCCGCCAATCGCAATCACTCCATCGCATAGCTTGGGGTCCCGATATCGCATGCAGGCCTATCTCCGATGTGATAAGTCAGAGGTCACAGTTGGGGATTCCTTCTGCCTCTGCTTTAGGTCCTCCGCTCAACCCTTTCGATGCGATTTTTCCTTATAAAGCTTTTTATCCATTTTTTTGTAGAAATGCCTCCTTTTTCAAAGGACAAAGGCAATCTTCTTTTGCTGGATAGACTTCTAACATATGATGGCATTTTAGCCATTCAACGTCCAACAGTAGATCCAGAATGAAAAAGCTATGTGATGGACTATTTTCTAGGCAGAATCATTGGGACTTTCATTTTCTCCTGTGAGGAAGCACTTAGACCTAGAAGTCATCCACAAAAATCCATTTGGATCACCCTTCCCCACTAAAAAAATTTGGTCTCCAAAATGACTGAATAACCTACTGAAGTAGTTAAATGGAGTAACAAACCTCTCTTTTAGCCTCCATTACACTTCCTTCACTAGTGCCCTGAACCAAAGCCTTTCTGACCAGTTTCCTTCCTGGATGTGCTGGTCCTCCTAGGGAAGAACTACCTTCCTCCTTACCTTCCTACAGAACTCCTGTTGAGATGGTCACAGAAGGTAGTTTCAACTTTTCTGCCTTGATCATTGATCCAAGGTGGCTCAAACAAATGTGAAGTACATCTACTTCACAAAATTCTCATTTGTACTTGTTTGAAAAGCTGTCAACAACAACTATTAACAACAACAGAAATACAGACAACAAATGGATGGACTAAACTCCTGATTCAACAAAAGAAACAGATTTCACATCTTATGAATACCTCCATGTCTTACATCTACATACAAATGATGGGCTAGATAACAAACCCACAAAACATTTCTTTAAAACAAATGACCCTTCAAGTCAAGCATGTAGAAAAAGACCATTAGGACTCTTTTTCAAAAGATGAAACACTTCATCATCATCTCCATCTTGGAGACCAATTCAACTCTTCTCAAGTCAATATTTCATTACAGGCATGCCAAAGCAATCAACCCTTCAAGTTAATTACACATACATGTTCAAATACAAGGAAAATCACTAACATCCCTGTGTTCATGCATATCAAGCTTATGCATGCATTTCATCCTTCAACTTTCACTTAAGCACATTGTACTTTCGAAGCTGAAATGAACATATAATGTTGCAGCAATAAAGTGAGTCTCCTACTCAACTTGGTAAAATCCTGCAACTTGCATTCTATTAACAAAGAAATGCAAACAGATGCATCAATAGACAAGCAATCTTAATTGGATAAGAGCTCTAACCATTTCTTACCAATCTATTTCAAAGGTCTTACCTTTCTCTGCACATTAGCATCAACATGTGAATCATCCTTAAACACATCATCCATGGAAACTTCCTTTCCATTTCTGCCATCTTCACTTTCCACTTTCTTCAGCTTTTGTGGAAGCATTGTTGGATTCAGAATCCAAAAATTTTCAGCAAGATTCCCTTTCTTATGGCAGTAAGTGCAACACATGTGCATCCTCTTGACAGCATGACTTTCCTTGTCCAATAGACCTTTGGCTTCTTTCTTTCTTTCCTTCAAAATTTTCCTATATGTGGCCATTTTCTTCCAACATCTAAAAAAATTATGGTTATCCAAACCACAAAAGGAGCATGCAATTATTTTCCCATATCTGTGTGGAAATTTATCATGCTGAACAAAATCAAAAGGAATACGGGTAGAACCAAATTTATACCTTTCTCTTTCACCTTTATTGCCTTCTTGAGGAGGTGAATCAAATGAAGAAGTGGCTCCCTTTGGAACACCATCAATCTCTTCAAGGCTATTAGAGTTTTTAGAACTTTCTGGTTCCAGTGTGTGCTTCTGAACACCTGCATCCTGCAAATGATGTTTCAAGCTATGGCATTCCTCCTGAATACAATCTTCAAACTCTTGAGGTAGAAGACCTGTAATGCAACTCCTTCTTAGGGTTGTTTCAATGGCCTTCATGGCAACTTTGGAACTTTCTCCATAAGACTCTCCATAACCAAGACCCAAATATTAGGCCATTCCTCAACTATTATTGGCTCAACAATACCTTATGCATGTTTACCCAAGCCTTTTCCTTCATAGCCCATCTTGGACATTAGCTTGGAACCTATGCCTCTAGTATGTTTTTCAAAAGAACCAATACCAAGCATTCTTAGGGAGAATTTGACAACTGGAATGGTTATACTCCTTCTTCAAGTTGATACTTGACCAGAGGATCTTTAGAGACAACGATAATATGTGACTCAACCAATGCACCTTTTCAAGGTTCATATTTGCAATATGAAGTTGCCTCATCCATATCGTGCAATATTTGTTAGAAAGCAAACTGCTTCTCTTCCTCCATGAAATTAAACTGCTCTCTAAGTATGATGCTCTTCCTTCCATCCTCATACACATTTCCCTCATCTTGTCCGTCATGATGAACAAGTCTTGCTTCATGTCTCCATCAAAGAATCTTGTGATGAAGGAGGAATTTGAGGACTCACTTGTAGAAGTTGTCATTATTCCAATGAACAAAATAACTTCAAACAAGATTAACAAAGAGCTTATTCAAGCAACCTTTTGCAACAAACCTCTTGTGCTTCAAGGATTGCCTTGAGGTCCTTTGGGATAAGAAGAATGTCTTTAGCCATTCTTCCTTCTTGTCCTTCCTGGACTGAGCTATCAATAGCTTTCCCTTTACCTCTGCAAACTCAAACAATAGTCAGTCTGCAACAAGCATACAATCAACCTCTAACTGTTTAAACACCTTTCAGACAAGCAATATTTTCTCTATAAATCAAGAATTCTGATATAACCTTCTTTGAAGGTAGGGTTAATCAATCTCAGGCTATGATACCACCTGATCTGAAAATGGGGTATTAAAGGCTTCTTGTCAAGCTTACAAGAACCTCTCCCACTTCCAAAGCTTATATATTCCCAAGATTTATTGATTAACCAATGCGGAATTTATAATGTGCTTGAACATAGGTGTATTCTTATATTTGTTTTAAAAACTGTTATGTGTTGTAAGTTCGCTTTCTTATGCTGGTATAAAATACATATGACAGTAAGTAAAGCAGCAAATAAAAAACACATGCATAGAAGCAAGATGCAGCAATAAAACAACACACATAATGGCAATATTAATTTGGATTTCACCCAAACTCTTGGGCTACATCTTTTGGAGCTCTAGTCAACTCAACTAGGCACTCTGGGATTATGGCAATAGTTCTTTTACAAGCTCCACACTCAACTCCACTGGTTTACAAAAAACACAATGGGCTTAGAACACCATCTCATCCTTGGCTCTGAAGCTCTCAGCTTTCTGGCTCTAGCTCTTGCTCTGGCTCTCGGCTCTGGCTTCTCTGAGCTCTCTCTCAGCCTTTGCATGCATCAATGGTTCACTCGACCTCCAAGCAACCTTTTGCAGCCTTCCAACAACCTTTAGCAGCTTTGCTGCCAGTCAATCATGCTCTTTGGTTTTTCGCTCTCTCTCAGCTAACAACTATCCTTCAGCGACCTCCATCTCTCTACATGTTAGCTATAGCAAGCTTCAGAGACCTTGTCCATTGAGCTCTCTGACTCCTTTGAGGCCTTTTTCTAGCTCTACGGCTTCCCCAATCGTTTCTCTACGTGCAATCATCCCTCTATGACCCTGCGGCTTCTCTGCTCGCTATCTCTTCAACTGGCCATCTGTCTTTGTGGCTCTATGGCTCTGCGCATTCCCAAACACATCATTGTCTACAAAATGCCCGCTTGCAGTGTGGCACAATGATCAGGAGCTGTTACAAAGGGATCGATGCCTTTTTCCAGGAAAAAACCCGAAAATGGACAAAAATTCCAATACACAGAAATTTTCCAAAAAATACATTATCAGGCGTGAAATCTAGATTTCAAATTCCACTAAATTTCCCCTATAAACCCTATCGGGTCCGCCATTAGTCGCATATCACATCGCATAGGTGGATTGGCCAAAACCCCAAATAAAAGGGAATACATTAAAAAATCTGAATTCTCGGACTTCAAAAATTATAGAATCGGGTCTATAATCTAATGGGGTCCAGCCCTTTTATCGCTTATCGATATCGCAATCGCATTGGCCCTATTATTGAGGTTCGCCAATCACTGATCATCGATTAAATATAGACCGTTGATCTAATCCCCAAGTAGACAGTCCATATCGCATCACATATTACTATTGCATCGGTCCTTTGTGTCGGGGATCAAAGATCTCCCGACCGCCGATTAAATCTTGGCCGTTGATCTTTTTTCCAATCCAATGGCTAATACTGCGCGCCAAAAATCGGTATATCGCATATCACATTCACTACGGCCCAAGTATTTACATATGCCATACATCGACGCCAATAGTTGGCAATCGCATGTCACAGTGGCCGAGGGGTCCTTCCCTTTTTTGATGTGCCGATTTCCAATCCGTCAATTTGCTGATCACAATTGCTCCATCACATAGCCCAGGGTCCCAATATCACATGTGGGCCTATCTCCGATGCGATAAGTCAAAGGTCACAGTTAGGGATTACTTCTGCCTCCGCTTTAGGTCCTCCGCTCAACCCTTCCAATGCGATTTTCCTTTATAAAGCTTTTTAGCCATTTTTTTGGAGAAATGCCTCCTTTTTCAAAGGACAAGGGCAATCTTCTTTCTACGATAACTTATGCATTCGAGGTCTGTTTTAGCCCACTCAAGTTGCAGTAGATCCATAATGAAAATATCTATGTGATGGGACTATTTCCAAGAGCATCCTTGGACTTTCATTTTCTCTGTGAGGAGCACTTAGACTTAGAAGTCTATCCAAAATCCATTTTGGATCATATTTTTCTTATGTACTTGTACAACATTGATTAATTCCACTTATAGATATTTGAAAGGGAGGCAAGTGGGTTCGTACCTCACCCCCTCGTCTCATCCTATCCAACAAGAAGAGAGAGATAATAAAACCAAACTGCTTTAAGTCTAAGCACAACTAACACTCCACCGCCGTGTCAAGATGAGATTCAAAGGCATGAGGGAAAGCGAAGGTATGGCTGGTAAGGAAATACCTCCCGTGCTTTAGGACATGCATGACCTGTATCCAGCCATTTCTTCTGTTTCTCGAGCACATTGCCCTGAAGTTTCTGGATATTACTGCTATAGCTCAGCTCGAGGTCCAATCTTAGCCCTGACCTAACAGTATTCATAGGCTCGCCCATTTTCTTGCTGGCTAAAAGGGACATGACCGAAGGTTGGGAAAACACCCAAATGGTATATGATCATGGTGGAAAATCGATGAGGGTGGAGAGGGACCCAGAAGAAGATGACGACTAGAGACATTACAACACCTATCCTTAAGAGAATCTGAGGGGGAGAGATCAGTAAAAGATACAACAAGAGACCAAGGTATTTGCAAGGGACCATCCATGAAGGGTTGGGTTGGATTTTATTCTAATGATATGTTAAGGCCTTTAGAGAATATTTTTCTTCCTACCCCGTAATAGAGAATTTTTCCTTCCATCATTGGTAAAACCCACAATTTCCTTTCCCCAAAATGATAAGACTATGGTTATTTTGTTGCAAGAGACTATGGGTTATGGAGACACTTCCATTAGCAGTCTTAATAAATTTCTTAAGGATTGGGATTTTCCTGCTTTGGCTTTAAACCAACCCAACCCAAGCATATAAGCCTGGATGTTGATAAAGTAAATTCAGTTCTAAAATACTAGAAAGGATAGGTTGATGGTTAGTTAATAGCTTTCCTTCCCAAAAGGTTTACCCCTCTTCCACCCTTTTTCATTTGGCAAGAATAGTCTTATCATTTCTAGTCCTCTAGAGGATGCACAAATGGATTGGGTGTTTGATGTATGTGGTTAATAACAGAACTAATATATGTTTTGTAGTAAGCACCTTGAGCCAACATATGGTTAAGTCAAGGCATAGTCACTAGGTAGCCATTAAAAATGTGCTATGTTACTTAAAGGGCACACTACATTATGGTAAGTTGATGCCATATGGGGTTAATGATTCTGGATGGGAAGGGATTATAGTGACATGAAGATTTCTTCAAATTGTTCTTTTGGTTTGGGTTCAAGAGCGATATCTTGGTTTCGAAAGAAGCAAGCATCAGTCACAGTTCATCTAAGGCAGAGCACATGGAAACAAAGAATGCTAGTTATGAATTCTTCCGACTTCACAAGTTCACAAAAAAGCTGACAATTGAGATCTTGAATCCTACTATGGTCTATGAGACAATCAATGTCATATCAGACTTTGTTAAAATCTAGTATTCTACAACTAAAATCATATTGACATCAAGTACCATTTTGTTTCTTCATAACAGATTTCAAAAGAGAGTAGTGGCTCTAGAGTATTATCAAACAAGTTAGCGGGTTGTAGATATCTTGACAACCAATGTCATATCATACTCTCTTAAAATCCAATATTCCATGACTACTCCAAGCATATTGACATCAAGTACCATTTTCTTCATAACAGAGTTCAAAAGAGAGTAGTGGCACTAGTGTATTATCAAACAAGTTAGTAGGCTGCAGATATCTTCACTAAGCCCCTGGAAAAGGGGAAGTTGAACAACACATTCAAGAACCCACTAGGTTTGGTGGAGAAAAAATTCCACACTAAAGGGAGTGTTTGAGTTTTTACCTCTTTTATCTGCAATGGTTTTCTCCACAGTACCTAGGCACACTTAATAAGCATGTATAACAACAGATTCATACAACAACAATAAGGGCACACCTATTGCAGGTCCATATAATATAAGTATGTTTTGTTACCCTATGCACAGTACTGTGGGGAGGCATGATCCATGCACCTATCTTAGTATATTTCCAGGTTTCCCACCTTCAGTGAATTATATTTTGCACATTGTTTCAGATTTAGAAATTCCATTTTTTCTTTAGTTCAATTTTGAATTTAGATTCAGTTCAATTTAGTTCTATGCACATGATCTATCATTAGGTGAAAGTAGATCGCTAGTTAATCAAATGGATTGCACATAATAAAGTTCAATATTAGGTAGAGGGAGAAATTATCATGGAATTGGATGCATTTCTGCATGCTCCAATTCATCTTCCAGTTTAGATGAACTTACCTTGAACATTTATCCATGCAGTTGGAGCACACTGGGTGATTAGACTGGGGTTAGGGCTTCAACGAAGATTAGCAAGATTTTTTTTTTTAGTTATTTCTATGTATTTTTGTCTTTATGTATTCAATAGAAGATAGACATGATTTAGAGCTCATATCTATGCATTCACTATTTTTATTTTTCTACATTATGTGTCTACATATTTGTATATTTTGGTTTTGAAGGCTATTGTTTTCATAGGTTTCAAGATTTAAAGTTACCTTTTGAGTGCAAAATCTACTTATGATGGTAAAAAAAGAAATGATCTTGGAGGAAGCCATAATTGTAGTGTGGAAACATAATGGTTTTTCAGTGTATGGTTATAAAATTACAACAATTAAAACAAGGACAACACACCTTAAAATGAAGTGTGTCACATAGTTTTAGATCTGGCTTTTCTTCGTCCTTAATCCTTAAATGTCTTATTGATGGTGGAAAAGGTCCAACTTGTTTTCATATTTATCTTAGAGCCACAAGAGATAGCCTTATTGCTGAGATATTTTATTGCAATGAAGAAGAAGCATTGGAAGATGCAACCTAGCCATTGGATGATATTGTTGTGGTATTTTTAAGATCTAGTAATAGCCAGTTTCATGCTCTTTGGTTGTCAGATTTATGTTTGTACTACATCCAAAAATGGATGGACTATATTTACATGGGTACAAATAAGTGATGTTATAATATTGACACTTCATTCTATGATCATATATCAGCCTTATTTTTTTAATCCTTTTCTTATGTGTAATCTAGACTATGTTCCAACAATGACACCTTTCTCTTACAGCAACAGCAGCAAACCCTCCTTCAGTTCTTTTGTACATCGATAAATGAGAGCAGAAGTCATTTATGGAGGAGAGAGAAAGGGTGCATGCATGGAAAAAGCATACATGAAGCATCCTCAATTCATTTCTATTTTAGATGCTTTTCCATGTTTAGCAGTCAATCTTATTTCTTTGTTTTCATTAGTTAGTAGTTTCCATGCATAGTTAGTTAGAAGGTACAATTCCCTAGATAAAATAGGTTGTCATGCATGTGGATTATTATTGTTAGTTAAGGTACAAGTCTTTAGGATGATGCAAGTTCATCTCCAATAGAGGCACACTTCACTTGTGTCATCTATCTATGCAAGGAAATTGTTTGTTCATTACAGCTACTATTTGATATTTTAAAGTGGCACAATCTTGTGCATGTGACCATATTCATTGTACCTTATATTTCTCCTTGCCTATAAAAAGGTTCGATGGTGGCCCGATCAACATTTCAAGATTACATTAGCTTACTGTTTTCAGATTTGATTAGAAACATAGATGTGAATCTAAGTCTCAGTGCTAACCATATTCCTTTCTTGTATGTTTTTTTTGTGTTTTCAATATATTTTCTTTGAAGATTAAAGAATTCATAAGTTGCAATTTTTATTTAAGATTACAGTTTTCAATTAGCTAGTTATAACAATAATTTTCTGAGTGTAGAATCTGCTTACCATGCACTGAAAACTTAACATGTTGCACATTAATAAAACCTTCCAGGGCATATTGATGGATGTTAGGGCCTCTACGAGGAATAGGGAGTTGTCAAAAGGTTTCAACGCCCAAAAATCTGTGCTTGAGAAAAGAATTGTGGACCTATAATAGGTTGTGTTAGGTTGCTGCTTTTCTTTTTTCAGCAGCGTGTTTTAGAAGCAATAATATGACCAAATTTAATTACATATTAAAATATATATTTGAAGGCACTTCCAACAATGTTGGAAGTGGAAGTGTTGGTTGCAAACGCTTACCTGGGGAGAAATCAACATCATGATGCTATCTCTCCTATCATTAGAGTCTATAAGCAAGAAAAACTTAACAGATCATTGGTGGGAGGATCTAGAAGACTAGGAAAATATGCTCTGAGATATGGTTTGCTATCAAGATGTTGCAACCCATATCCAAGAGTTGGATGAGGTCATCTAACTATTGGTGTGGTGTGAGTTGTCATGAGATCTGAGGTGACATGTCCATAAATAACTTGTTGGCGAAGCATGTAAGACCTACAAAGCTCTCAAATATTTGAACATTAATGAAGTGTCTACTAGGACCACAAGAAAGAAAGTTGTAATCAACCAAACAAACCTTAAACTATGTTGAGGTGGATAAAGTGAGCGAGACTAAGTCCAAGGACCCCTGCCATGTATAGGACTGGGAATATCTCATCCAAGATGCTAATAACCATTCATACTAAGCATCAGGCTAGTTATGAGCAGAGAGGTAAGTATGGAGGCCAGTACAATGGATAGAGAGTCTCATTGTGGGTTTACATAACAATTTTCTGATTGTAAAAATAGTAACCATTACATCTGGCTCATTTTAACTTTAAATTTTAATTAGTTGGAAATCACAATCGATCAATCCATGACGGGGTTCATGTTTATAGAATATATATTAGATTGGAACACTAGAATTTGCACCCTCTCACGCAACAAACAAAAAATTGATAATGGGATTAGAGCATGGAATCATGGAATCATGGAAAATCTCATAAATCCACTCGTAATGAGGGATTAGAGAAAGGAATCATAGAAGAACTCAGAACTCCACTTGTAATGAGATATTAGAGCATGGAATCATAGCATAACACAGAACTCCACTCATAATGAGAGAATAAGACATGGAATCGTAGAAGAAATCCACTCCTATCGTCTCTCAATATCCACTAATGTTGTATTTGGTCTCTCAACCATCGAAAGAAGCCTTCGATATCAATGTTGTTTCCTTGGGTGCCTCATCACGCAGTAGTAGATAAAAACAATAACAATTACAACGAGACCATTCCAAGAACCCAACAGTCACCTGACCACTGAGTTATTTTAGCATGCTTCTTGTGCTAGATTTTTCTTATATATATAAACTACAGAGACAAGTTATTTCAATAAAATATATTGCATAAATTCCAATTTAATTTTAAAATAAAAAACATTGTCGATAATTCAATTCAATACTACCAAAATATAGAGTAAAACCATAAAGTCTAGGAAGAAATTTATAGGTCAATCTGATCCCAATGTGATTTGTAGCTCTTCCAAAGCTTCAGCAAGCACATTCAAGCATAAAACAACCAATCTGGTCAGTTCCACCATCAATCCCCAGTTAGCCACGGATTTAGAAAGTATCGCACAGTCCAAAAGGGTAAATTTATACAACTTGTATCACAAATTTATATTTGTAGCCATCTCCATACTGCTAAACTGAACAAATAATTTGTATCCATCTCCATACTGCTAAGCCAAACAATGAAGAGGGGGTCAGATTTACAGTGTCTAAAGAGAACAATGAAGAGGGGTTTGGATTTACACTGCAAACCCCTGAAAATAAAGTACAGGTACATAGGGATCATTTGTCAATAAAGGGTCGAGGGAATACAAGAACATCAGAAAGAAAAAATCGATGGACAATAGCACAAACAAAACAATTTAGGATTTGGATCAGAAACTAAGCTCATACGCTCCTTTATAATCATCTATCACGGAGAAAGGAAGGTCATCTGCAAGATGAGAATACAAAGCTAGAGGCTATAAGAGACCTGGATGCTAGAGTATGAATTCAACTAGGAACCTAGTAAACCAAACTGCCAAACACTAGGCCCAAACAAAATCTAGGGCGAATTCAACCTAGTATTGATTTTTCAGGAATGGAGAAGGCGAAATAGCCCCTAACTAGTCACATTCGTAGAAATTGGAGTGATGCCAAGAAAATTCCACCACTAAACCAGGCGAATCAGGCTTGGAAGGTTTATCTGCCCTATTTTTAATTGGATAAAGCATAACAATTATTTAATTTTTAAATATATTTTGGACTAACTATGGAAAAAGGGTATAATTTAACAAATTCACCCCTCCAAAATATGAAACCCCTTAAATTTCACCTATGGGCTAAGGTTCACCCCTAAATTTTTCTATGATCTAGATCCTGGTAGTCCCATTATGAAAATTAATATCAATGGTGTTGAAATTACAAACATTTTAATTGATCTAGGAGCAACCATCAATATCATGAGTAAATAGACAATGGAGCAACTTAAGCTTCCTAATCTTCAACATACCCCTACATTATTACACTTAGAAAATAGATATGTTCTCAAACCAGATGGAGTATTAGAAGATGTGTTTGTTTCTCTAGATTCTTGGGAATATCTTGTAGATTTCATGATTTTAAGTCCCAAGAATAATTTAAGAGGCCATCCATTAATCCTTGGTATACCTCGGCTAGCTACAACTAATGCATTCATAAGTTCTAGATCTAGTGATATGTATATCTCTAACGGGATTTCTACTAAGAAAATTACATTGTATCCTCCTGCAAAAACAATAACTGGAGTAGAAAGTGAAATTTGGATAGATAATGATAATGAAGACTTTGATGAAGATCAATAGATAAATTTAATGAATAAAATGATTCTTCTTCATACTGTGAGCGAGATCAAATTTTTCAAGAGCAATACAATATTGAATATTTATCATCTCACCAAATGGATTTACATTCTATGGAAAAGTTTAGCAATTCTCTAGTATAATTTTTTCTAGATAAAACATTAAATATTAATAATAATTTGGGAGAATTTCAAAAGAGGAAATTGATACAGATTCTACAAAAACAGTCTTATGCTTATGCATGGGAGTACACTGATATGAAAGGTATTGATCCTAAAACTTGTATGCATCATATTTAAATTCAGGAAAATTCCAAACCAGTTAGACAACCTTAGAGAAGGATGAATCCTAATCTGAGAGAAATTGTTAAGGATGAATAACAAAATTTACTTAATGTGAATTTCATCTATCCAATATTAGATAGTTAATGGGTGTCACCTTTAGTGATTGTTCCTAAGAAAAATGGAAAATGGAGAGTGTGTATTGACTATAGGGAATTAAACAAGGCTACTTTGAAAGATCATTTTCCACTACCTTTTATAGATCAGTATTAGATACCTTGGCAGGAAAAAAGTATTTTTCATTTTTCGATGATTTTACTAGATATAACCAAATCCAACTAGCACCAGAAGGTCAAGATAAAAACTAATTTTACATGTCCATGGGGAACATATTCCTATAGGGTACTTCCCTTTAGATTATGTAATGCACCTGCCACATTTCAAAGAGCAATTTTAGGTATATTTTCTGATATAATTCATGATTGTGTGGAAGTATACATGGATGATTTCATTGTGTATGGTGATACTTTTGAGGAAGCTATTGAAAATTTGGAAAATTTTCTTATTAGATGTAAAGAGGAAAACTTTTCGTTAACCCATGAGATATGTTTTATGATGTTCAATGAAGGGATTGTTTTAGGCCACCATATTTCAAGTGATGGAATTAATGTGGATATATCTAAAGTAGAAATAATTTCTACAATTTCAAATCATGTTTGTCAAAGAGATGTTAGAATTTTTCTTGGATTTACTGCATATTATAAAAGACTCATAGAAATTTCACAAAAATATCCTCTCCACTTCTCAAACTCCTTACAAAATATTGTGATTTTTTTTGGAATTCTGACTATCAAAAATCATTTGAGACATTGAAACAAAAGATTACTGAAGCACCAATTTTAACGTGACCTAATTGGACTCTTCCTTTCCACATTTATACTGATGCTTTAGATACAACTCTAGGAGTTGTGTTGGGAAAAAAATATTAGACTCTTTATGCTATCTATTAAACAAGCAAAAATTTGACTCCAACAAAGCTAAACTACACTGTAACAGAAAAGTGTTTTTTAGCTATTGTGCATGCCATTAATTAATGGCAGAAGTGTCCTCAGACACGTAATTTTATTAATCAAAAAAAAAAAAA